>CACSLK010006441.1:7364974-7375936 GCA_902706635.1 Striga hermonthica
TTAAGCTTTCTATACACCCTGCTAAGATGATCTCTGCCGGTTGTTTGCTCGGTGAGATTCGCCCGAGCCAGAAGCCGAGTCTAGGGTTTTGGGTTGGGACTCACAGCCAGCACAAGCCTCGACGTCAAGGAGGATGTCCGACAGCTCCATGCCCTCGCCTTCGCCAGCAATCACAGTGACTGCGGCAACCACCTACGGCGACATATGAGAAAAACTATTATTGTTCTATACAACATTTAATTATAAATAAAAAATAGTGATCGCAAATCAAACCACAAAAGTTGAATACGTTTAACGCGGGTGTCCTGTCAGAATGCCAGAAGCGAGGCCAAACAATGGCGAAAACTGAATCTGAGTCGGCGACCGGTGGGTAGAGCACAGGGATGAAATAATTGAGAAAATCTAATGGATTCAAGGACCGGCGGTTACATTTGAGCGTCACCAGCGCCAAAAGGTCCATCCTTTGCAATGTTCCCAGCTCGAAGTGTTCCTTTCAATTGGGATTGAGATTAGATCGTACGCAGCCCAAAATTCGTCCCTCATTTTATCAGCCTCTAGGGCTCGAGACCTTTTATACCTGCTTCGAGTGATTTGACATAAATGTCTTGGAAGAGGCCTTGGTATGCCACTTGCCAATTGCCATACAACCAGGAAGGGTGGGCAGTAGTGAGTCCATACCCGTAAGGGTGTTAGGGTAAAATCAGAGGTACCGTAGCCTACTCTGTTGAAGCACCCGTTTACCAATGGGACGAACTGATCAAGTCGAAGAATTCGTTCCATTCCAGTTCCTGCTGTTTGTTGGGGTTAATCCTACAGAGGCGCGAGCGGGATGAGCGAGGGACACAGAGACGTAGGTGAAGCCGCGGAATCATAGGTTGGTACAGAGGCGGCAGTTCAAACTATGGAAATTTTGTGTAGCCTTATTTTGAAGATTTATTAGATCTTCTACAAAAGCATATCACAGCACTGAAATCTGGTTCAACTAGGCTGAAACCCTTCCTGGTTGCCGATCCCGAGACCGGTGAGGAGGATGTGACCAACGTGTCTTGCTGGTTCGTCCCGGTGTGGTGATCGCTAAAGGTCGAATTGATACCTACTACAGCGAAGCGCTCTCTACTTCAGGCGGGAACGGGCGACGAACGGAAAATGAGCCTGTTAACAACTTTCGTGGTTCGCCTATTTATTGATTAAATCCTACTCGTCGTATTCGAACAGGGCTCAGTCCACTCATGTCTTGTATTTCTTTTATTTCCCAGCGCAACAAGCAACTCCTTGAGGGAATGCCGTAATGAACTCTAACTAAGTCTTTTAAAGCAGAGGCAAGGTAGTTCAATGCTAGTCAAGTCAGGCAGCAAGGTCAGCGGGGGTCGGTATGGTTCGGAGATTCATAAATCTCCAGAACCGTACCAAAATTCGGAGATCCCAAAATTTGATCTCCAGAACCGTACCAAAAAGTCGGTTCGGTTCGGAAATTTTTATTTTTCGATTCAGTTCGGTTCGATATTCGGGACTACTAAGACGGTTCGGTTCGGTATGGTTTGGTTCGGATCTTCGGAGATTTTTTATTTTTTAAATTATTTTGAATGACTACCTAGTTACATTTTAATTTTTATATGCTTTAAAAAAAAAAGAACATTCATCAATAATTCATCATATTAAATAATTTATTTTGAAATCAATTCTAGAAGTAACTCTATTTTAGTTATTTAATTTTTATATGTTTTAATAAAGCCAACATTCATCACTACTTCCTCACATTAAAGATTTTATTTTGAAATCAACTTTATAAGTAACTCTAAATTTTAGTTATAACTAAATTTCTGCAACTAATATTGAAAATTTAAAATTTAAATAAAATATAATATTTTTTTCTTAAAAAAATATTTTTTAAACTTTCATATTATTTTAAATAATTATGTTACAATAGAAAAAATTCAATTGTAGATCAAATATTCCTAAGCATGAAATTTAAGTGAAGGTTCATATTTATTACTATACTAGTATTCTACCTCTGCACATGCACAAATGCAACTAGAATTTTAAATATTATGCATTATATATATATGTTTTATGTAAAATATAAAAATCATAAATTAGATAATTAATATATCACATTTATAAATTTAATCATTACTATAATGACGATATAAATATAAACTATTTAACCTACATATTAATCTTTAAATTTACACAATCTTAGTCAATTATGATAATTAATTGGATAAAAAAATATTGAAATTATATTATATCATTTGTGTACAAATGATTAAAAAGTTTGGTTATGCCATAAAAGATAATTGATTAATTGTAATAAAAGAAACATGTTTAATGAGGTGAAAAAAAAAATAACAATTTTAAATATATAGTTTAGAAAAGATTTAGAATAGAATAACATTTAATGTGTCTTCATTATTAGTTAATAGTAGCAATTATATAATAAAATAAGTAAAAAAAATATAATTGTAATTAATGCAAAAGTAATAGAAAAAGACGGGAAAATAAAAAGAGTTTTATTAATTGTTTTGCTAGCAATTATATAGATATAGATTATACAGAATCAAAGTTGACATAAAATATATTAATAACACATCTAATGTTATAATTCGGTCCTTAATTTCGGTTATTCGGTTCGGTTCAGTACGGGATTGTTCGGTTCGGTTCTCGGTACGGATATTTGTGAAATCTCCAGGACCATACCAATTATTTTTCAGTTCGGTTCGGTTCAGAGAAAGTCAAAACAGTCAACGGTTATTTTTCGGTTCAGAGTGATTTTGGTTCGATATTCAGAACAGTTCGGAATTCTCCGAGTCCCATGCTCAGCCCTAGTTGCCACACACGAAGAAAGCAATAACTTTAATCCCAAACTAAACAAACACACGACAAACATGATACATACTCATTTTATTTTATTTTATTCAAATGAGAAACGCAGAAATCGCCATGAACAACAAACATGAGAAAGCCGCGACCCTCTCCGACGCACCTACCTGCCGTCCCGATTCTCGCCGGAGCACATCGCCTTAGCTGGCGTCGTTGATGTGGTCGCCAATTCCATCGACGGGGAGCTGCTGTGATTTTTTTTTTTTTTTTTTCGTGGTTGAAGCAGAGGTATGTGTGTGTGTGTGTGTGTGTGTGTGTGTGTGTGTGTATATGTGTGGAGTTGTGTGCGCGTGGGTGGTGTAGATGAGAAGGAAGTTGGGTTTGAGTAAATTTTTTTTTGAGAATTAGATAAATTGCAAGGACTTAATTGCAATTTCATGAAATTTGATTATACTTCAATTTGGTTCAAGTGCTAAATTTATAATTTGTGGAAAGCCTAATAAATGTATAATAATTATAAATAAAATGCACATTACATGAGTAACAATTTATTTCGAATGTTCCTATTAATTCAGTTGATTGATTGAATGACTACGAATGCACATTATTGTTTTTCAAGGAACAATAATATAAAATATGAAATAACAGAATCACAGATATTAAAAACATTTTTATAATATAAATAATTTGATAAAATTCTAGTTTGAAAAATTATATTTATAAAAAATATTACAATAATATAATATATTGTTATAATGATTAATATTTTTTTTTTCAATTATTTAGGATAATTTGATGTACAATTATATCTACTAAATCTAATTTATAAAAAAACACACATAATTTTCAAAAAAACACTTATTTATCAAAACAATGCACATTATAACACAGATCGTTGCACTTTATAAACAACACATTGCACTTTATGACCATACTGCACAATTAATGTCAACAACTCCCATCACAAAATCTTACATAATATAATTTAAAAAAAAAACGGATCTATATAATACTTTAATATACATCACATCATTTGTACACGAAAAAAACACAAGCATGCTAAAATGCTAAAATTTCAGTATTGCACTTTATATATCAATATGTTGCACTTTATACAACAATATGTTGCACCTTATGACACAACATGTCGCACCTTATAAAACAACATGTTGCATGTAAACGTCAATTGATATCATACTAAAATTTCAGTATTGCACTTTATATAACAATACGGTGCACCTTATGACACACCATATCGCACCTTATAAAACAACATGCATGTTGTGTAAACATTAATTATGTTAATCGATCGAATAATATTAGGTGTTTAAATATTATATTTAGTGTTATGAAATAAACAAAGTAACCAAACATGTCAAATTATATGAAAAATATAGCCGGTTTTTCAATATTATTATTTATAATTTTTTATGAAAAATTAATATTATTTTTTTTATGTATTGCGAGTGCACATTAGGATTATACGAATTGCACGAAATCGAACAAGAACAAATGGACAAAAATTTGGTACGAGATCTTATATTTTGTTCGATTATTATTATTATTCAATTTATACATTTATAAGTACAATATTGTACAAATTATTTGTCAGCATATACATTTATTATATTTTAATTAATATTCAAATTTGAATTGATTTGGTTATAATTAATTTTTATTAAAAATTGCAAAATGGTCCCTATATTATATCTAATTTTTAAAACAAAGGCCACATTATCAATTCCCAATCTTCAACTCAAGCTCCTGAGCCCCTGCATCCTTCACGACCATCACTTCCGGCTTAGGTAAAAAGTTTCAAAATTGCATATGAATCCCTATAAGATGTCAAATTTTGAACAAAATGTCCAAAATCTAAATCTCAAATGTGACTTTATTGCATATCCAAATGGACCGTCAACAATTATGCGATATTTTTCGGCATAGTTTACGGCTCGCATATTAAAATATATAACGACTCGAAATTAACAAGTATGTGTAATATGTTCGCATAAATAACATATTCAAATCGGAAGCCACATAATTTAGGACTATTTGCCATGTTTTGTTAATCCATATCACGAATCGCATATCCACGAAAATATTTGGCATAATTTATGCACTGCTATAATAGTTGTCTAAATTTTCACGTAAAATTTCGTCATCTGATATGAACACTATATAGATATATAGTGAATTTATTTTATATTCTGTGCATTTTTATGTTACTTTATGCGACTGTATATGTAATTTATATTTTATAATTTTATGTTAGTTTTTATTTCGACATGTAAAATATATATCTTTCACACATGTAGATAAAGATCAAATCAAAGAATAAATGTGATAGTTATGATCTTAATCATTGTCTTATTAGAACTATATTTATACATAAATCATTTTAAAGTATTTTTAATAAATATTCTAGAAATATTTTCATAATAGTTATATTGAATATTTTATTGATATGATATTTTATGCTTTGCGTGTAATTTCATATTTTTTAATGTTATCAATGTTTATTCAATAAAAAATTTGTTGTGATATTTTTCTAACGTATATTCGTATATATATATCTTTTTTCAAAAAGATATAAAAATTCGTACATATAAAAATTTATTTGCTTGTTTTTTAGAAAAACTATATGAAATCGTTCAAGCAATCCCAGGGGGTTTTTTATTGGGTGAGTTGCAGAAGAGCAGGTTCATTGTCCTCTACATCATAACCACATCTTAGTTAGTGATGGTAGTAATTGTGCTGTATGGTAACTACTAAAATATCAAGATTTTTTCAAGGTGGAAGTTTGGAGAAGTGCTTATAATGATTTGCAATTTCTTGCACCATTTCTTCATTCTCCAGACACATACTTCCATCCTCCCTAATCAGTAGCCTATCCAACATATTTTACTTTTTTTTTTTTTTTGGCATAGCTCAGGAAATAATCTTGTATATTTTTCATCCTCCCTAGCTAATCAGCCAATCCAATAAATTCTTGTAGAGATGTTAAACGGTCTTTGGCCCGACGGGCCGGCCCGTTTAGCCCGAAAAAAAAAACAGGGTTAGGGCCTTTTTTTAGTAGCCCGTTTAAATCAGGGCTTTTTAGGCCCGAACCGTTTAGACCGAAGCCCGATAAGGCTAGCCCGTTTAACTTGTATATTGCAACTTTACTATTCTACTTCATATGTAACTATGAGTTGTAGCCGGTTATTATGCTTTTGAAATATAATTATTAACAATTTCGTTATTCTACTTCATACCAAATTATTTAAGCCAATTAGAACGGCTAGTAAAAAACAAATGAGACAAAGACCTAACACATAGAACATAGTGATAGAATATAAATTCAGCAGTAAAATATAACTAGTACAACACCCGTGTATTACACGGGTGCTTGTTAAAAAATTATTCTTAAATTTTAAAATTAATGAGAAAACTATATTAAATTTAGTTATTTTTTAAAAAAAAAAAAAAAAATGTATTACTATATATTTTAGAAGGATATGTGTTAGTTATGACTTACATGTGTTATATTATATTAGTTTTTATAACTTATATCATATAACTACTTGAAATATAAATATATTAGTTGATAAATAATTTTATTTTTCTAATTAATATTAAAAATAATTTTATTATTGTTATAAAGATAAATATAAATTATTTTTTTTTATACATTCAATATGGATGTTAAATCGAAGCTCATCAAAAGAAGATTAATTTGATATACTACATATGTAAAACTGATAAAAAATACAAAAGTTATTAACTTTTAAAAATATACATACAATTCAATAGTTATAATAAGGAATGATATTAAAATACAATTAATACATGTAACATGACCATAAATAATCAACATATTTATGGTAATCCGAACCTAATTATTTTTTGTTTGGAATTAAATTAAAATTTATCCAAGCCTAATAACGAAACATGTAATTTTGCCACATAAGATTCCGAAGCACCAGAAGCAGCCACGTAGGCTCAGCGCGTTCTGTATTAATATATAGGGGGATATCGTGAAAATTTCCAATACGTACAAAAATAAGTAGTAAAATGCTAATTATACGCAATAGTTCGAACATTTTTTTTTTTTCTTTTGAGAAAAAAATATCACTTAAGAGTTTGTAACGAGTGTTCATACATGAAGTGTAAATGTATATATATAGAGCGGTAAATACTAAATAGTCGTTGAAAACAATCGTGAACTCGCCGTTGTATTTTTATTTATATGTTTTTTTTATATATTATTATTATTATAGCCCGTTTAACCCGTTTAGCCCAAAGCCCGCTAGGGTTAAGGTTAGGTCTTTTTATTGGTAGCCCGTTTAAATCCGGACTTTTTGGACCCGGACCGTTTAGCCCGAAGCCCGCTAGGGCTAACCCGAAACCGCCGGGACTAGCCCGTTTAACATCTCTAAATTCTTGCGATCTATTACGTTTAAGATAACAAAAATTCTTATATTAAGGGGAAAAACAAAATCAAATGTATTATCAACTCATATATATATCCACTAATGTTTTCACTAAAAAAAAAAAATATATATATATATAATAATAATAATAATAATAATAATAATAATAATAATAATATGCCGACTCCATTGTTTACGAAAATAACACCATTTTGTCCATACAAAAGCGGATAGCTTTTAATTCCTCACAAGCTCAAGCGCAAGCTCAGGCTCTTCGAATGTGTATTGGGTTAATGGTTAAAAATAAGGTGATGTGTGAGGGTGGGGGGAAACAGGGGTGAGTTTACTAATGTTTTCATATCATTATCCTACAAGAGAAAGGTTCAAGAAGATGCTTATCATTAGATAGCAAAATATGCTTCCATAGAATGGATCAGAGTGGAGTAAAGAGGCTTAAACACACAAGGTTATGAAATGAGCCTAAGAAGATTAAAGAGAAGTTGGAATTAGATCCGGGTCTGGCTGCATTTGAAAATAAAGGGCCGATCAATAAGCAAATAAAGATTGATACCACCAATGCACTGAAAGATATCACAATTAAGAAATGGTACAGGCAAAAGGAGCATTGCATAGCATATAAAATTGAGACAACAAAGCCAGAAAACAAAGAAATACGCCACCATAACACACGCTATATCAGCAGCAGCTCGGTTCTATTTCAACATAAGAATCAACTGAAAAGGAGCTCTCTTTTATGTGCTCTGGACATAAGGATAAACCCTAATATTAATACCTAGTTCGTCACGGATGCCGAGATCCTTCAACACCCGGGTATGACAATCATAAAGCAGTAGGGAATCATTGGAGCCCATAAGCAGAGCTTTATCATTCTTGTATAGGCCAATTACACGTTCAGCACAAACATCATCATCAAGAAGAGGGACATTGTATGTAGAATCCAAAGACCAGCCATCATTCCATACCCAAATCTCGAAATCGGAAGGTTCCTTTACAACAGGTTCACCACGCATCTTTTGCTTGTACTTAGATACAACAGCAGCAAGCGACCCACGAAACTCGACAATGCGTAGACAAGAGAGGTCAACCAGCTTATCGCTCTCGGGGAGTGGAATGAGATCCAGAAAGTTCTCATGAGTAAAGTCGAACGAAACAATAGTGGCACCGAGGCGGGCCGGGCCCGGGGCATCACCTATCCAATAGGAAATGCCATTTATGTGAACACAAGAGCATTGAACGAGTGACACATAGCTAAAATGAGGATACGGAATTCCCTTCCAAGAACCAGTTTTGAGCGAGAACAACGCAGCGTGGGCTTTGTCCTGCATCTGCACCTGTCCACAAGGGTCTTCCCAAAGGCCACATCGAAGCACCTTATAGTCCTCAGATGCAGGATCAAACCCTATGCCGTGACAATTCCAATAGAGCTTCAACGATCTGAAATCACGCAGCAAGCGCGGCGGCCAATCAAAGAAAGGAAGGGGTCTCACCTCGTCGGTCGTAGGGTTCCACAGGAGCTCATATGGACCTCCATATAGTACCCTGTTACATTTCAACAACATCCATTTGTTGCAACTCGCTAGGATATCATAATTGCTTCTCCCGTACACAGGACAGTAGTCTTCATCTCTGAGGAGCAAAGAGAAGTTAGGGCGATTGTGTTGTACTACTTTGAACAAGCCGCCTTCGGTTGAGATTACAGAGTAATCACGCGTAAAGCCGCCGTCGGTCACATGCTCCACCGCGAGCATGAGACTGTTGCTGCTGATGTTGGCGCAACGCTTCAGATTGGGCGGATACCACAACGCTTCTGCCAGGGCAGTACCGCCGGGGGCCGGAACATCGCGGACAATCGAAGACGAGTAACTTGCCGAGAGGAATCTTTTAAATTTGTATTTGGCGTTGGCCGCAAGATTGGCAGTGCTTTTCAGGATTCCCATGGCGGAAGAAGAAAGAAAGCCTAGCCGCACAACGCTGTTTGAAAACCCTAGATCCCAGCTCTCTCGAACAGTCTAATTACAAAATTAAGGGCTTGATTGTTTATGAAATAATTTGTTCAAAATGAGTTATTTTGATTAATCATAGTTAAATTTGAAAAAGTAGTATAGTTAGGTGTTAGTGGAATTTTAAGAATATATTAAAATAATATTTAAAATAAAATGTTTAAAATTGATTTGATGTAAAAGTAAGAGATAAATGATTGGAAATGATAGGTAGTTAAAAATATGTGAGTTGATGAATAGTGAATTAAAGTTGATGTGATTTGTAAGAATGATTGGTTTGTATTATTTAATTATATGAATAATATTAAAGATAGTGAGGTTGAGTTAAAATTGAGTTAAACTAGTAGATATCCTGTGCACATGCACAGATGTACATAAAGTATTATAAGTAATATTTGAGAATTTAATACTAAAATTCTAGATAATGAACATATTACATTTTCAAAAATTTGATCATTCAAAAAAAAAAATTAAAGATTTTATTATTGTGAACAATTGTTTATTATCATTAAATAATAACAATTTGATTATTATTATTATTAAAAAAATAATTATTTATAAGCTTCTAAAGTTGTTTGACTATGCTATTAAAACAATTTACTAATTGTTTTTTAAGAAGTTTTTTCATGAGATACAAAAGAAAAAGATAATATTGATGTTAAAATAAATAACTTGAAACAATTGTTTATAATTATGTAATTTATATTTATTGTGAATTATTTATTATTATTTAGTATTAGCAATAACTATTATCTAATATAATAGAAACATACATGATTACATCAATAAAATGTAGTATTAATGTGAGAAGTAAAAAAAAAAGTATTAATGACAATTTTGTAACCGAAAATGGAGGGAAAAAATTAGAGGTTTTATTAAATAGGTTTTATTAAATGCTACATGCCAACAATTATATATATATAGATTTTGAATTGAAATAAAAGTGAGTAAATTAATTTATAAACAATCATGCCCTAAGCCTGCATCGTAATACTCGTTTTTATATTATATTATATATATATATATAGACCCACTCAAAAAGTGGCGGTCACTGGGCTTTGTAGCCAAGAACAAGTGGAAATTGGTCCACATGAACTAACATCTATTAATATATAATTGCTAGCATATAACATTTAATAAAACTTATTTAATAAATCTTTTTTTCTATTTTCGGTTACAAAATTTATCATTAATATTTTTTTTTTACTTTTCACATTAATACATTCTATTAAGTGTAATCATGTATTTTTTCTATTATATTATATAATAGTCATTGTTAATACCAACTTATAATAATTCACAACAAATATAAATTACTTGATTATAAACAATTGTTTCAAGTTATTTATATTAACATCAATATTATATTTTTCTTTTGTATCTCATGAAAGAATTTCTTTAAAAAATAATTAGTAAATTGTTTTAATACCATAGTCAAACAACTTTAAAATCTTATAAACAATTGTTTCTGAATAATAATAATAATAATAATAATAATAATAATAATAATAATAATAATAATAATAATAATAATAATAATAATAATCAAACTATTGTTATATAATGATAATAAACAATTGTTCATAATAAAATCGTTAATTTATTTTTTCTAATGATTAAATTTTTAAAAATTTAATATGTTCATTATCTAAAATTTTAATATTAAATTCTCAAATATTACTTATAATATTTTATGTACATCTGTGCAT
>CACSLK010006441.1:7376152-7387888 GCA_902706635.1 Striga hermonthica
ACAATTGTTATATAATGATAATAAACAATTGTTCATAATAAAATCGTTAATTTATTTTTTCTAATGATTAAATTTTTAAAAATTTAATATGTTCATTATCTAAAATTTTAATTAAATTCTCAAATATTACTTATAATATTTTATGTACATCTGTACATATGCACATGATATCTGATACTATTTCTAACCTTTGACTCAAATTTTGCAATAAATTTTAATAAATAATCAAATTAAATGTGCATTTACTAATATACCCTTAACCCTTCCTTCCCCACCGGCCCACCCAATTTATCTTCTTCTTCCCGCTCGATGCTCTCTCGACTCTTATTCATGTGTTCTCTTTTGTGCACTCTATGATTCTTATGAAGAAAACTAGCTACTCAATTTTTTACTACTCAATTATGTGAACTGAGAGAGTTGTTTTGCCTTTAGAAAATCATAGAATCTACTCTGATGATTTCATATGTTATATTGTGATATACATGTGGGTCCAGCCCAAAAGAATCAAAGTTTGGCATGTGTTTGTCCAGCACAAAACAACAAAACTTATTCACATGGTTGAACACAAACTAACAAAATTTAGTTGGCACCGGGTAAAGAAAAGTAGCTATATGGGGCAGGTTTAATGTGATACTTTCTCCTATAAATAGAGAGTTGCGGACAGAGGGAAAGACACACCAAGCGAGAAGAACAAGAGAGCAGAAATAAAATTTCTGGAATGCTATTTTTCAGTGAGATAAAAATAGAGTGTTTGAGTAAATCCTGTGAGTGTGTGAAAAATACACCGGGTTGGGTATCAACTCTATTACTCCTTGTTTAGGAGTGGGTTCTTACTGAGTTACTATATTTTACATTTCTAGTGTAAGGGAAGTGTGAAAAGATATTGTAATTATCTTGAAAATATAGTGGAATTGTTCGGAAGTTGTCCCGTGGTTTTTTCCTCTATTTGGAGGTTTTTCCACGTTAAATCTTGGTGTCTTATTTCTTGCATATTTTATTTATTTGGGACATTCTTAATATGCTCTGTGGTCGCAGTTTAATCTGATCTTCCACATCAGAAAAGAATTATTCTGGTTTTTTATTGCAAGAGATTTCTTTTGTCATTCTTGAGTTGCTGGGATTGGGATTATTGTTCACCATTTCACGTTAGTATTTTAATTTACATTTTCTGCATTTGCGTATCTGAGCCCAACAAGTTGTATCAGAGCTCTCTGAATCGACCCGTGTAAATTAAAATGGAGGAAAACGTGGGTACCATGGTGAAGCTCACAACCACAAATTACTCCATTTGGAAGCCAAAAATGGAGGACATATTTTCTACAAAGATCTGTACGATCCTGTAGAAAAGGGAGACAACAAGCCAGATGACATGAAGGATGACGATTGGAAAAGTTACACAGAAAGGCTGTCAGTTTAATCAGGCAGTGGGTGGATATCAACATATTCCACCATGTTGCCACATAGTCGAAAGCCCATACTCTGTGGAACAAAATTGAACAGATGTACCAGAGGAAGACTGCACAGAATAAAGCTTTCATCATTAGAAAGCTTGTAAATTCAAAATATCGGGATAGAAGATTAGTTGCAGAACACTTGAATGAGTTTCAAGACATGGTGAACCAACTTGTTACCATGGATATGAAACTTGATGAAGAACTGCAATGAGTTTCAAGACATGGTGAACCAAATTGTTACCATGGATATGAAACTTGATGAAGAACTGCAGGCGCTGTTACTTTTGAGTTTTTTACCGGATAGCTGGAAGACTCTGGTGGTCTCGTTGAGCAACTCTGCTCCGGAAGGAAAACTGACTTTGACTCAAGTCAAAGACAGTATGTTTAATGAAGAAACAAGAAGAAAAGACTCTGGGGCAAGTAGCTCCCAAGCCCTGGTCACAGAAACTAGGGGGAGAAGCAAAAGCAGAGGCCGAAACAACAAATCCAGAGATAAATCACAATCTCAACCCATGAGAAAATCAAGTGTTATCACTGCGGTGAAGAAGGGCATATCAAAAGAAACTGGAAAGCCTGGAAGAACAGAGGTTGGAGAAACAACAAGGCAGAGAATGATGAAAATACCGCAACCCCTGTGATCAATGGGGAAGTGGTGTTGCTCTCTGTTGAAGAAGAAGAGTGTCATGTTGCTGATTCATGTGTTGAATGGGTTAATTGACTCAGCAGCATCATACCATGCAACCTCTCACAAGGAATTCTTTTCTCTATACAAAGAAGGAGACTTTGGTAGAGTAAAGATGGGCAACAACAGCATTGCAAATATTGTGGGAGTTGGTGATGTGTGCATTCAAACTGATATTGGGAGCACAATAACACTGAAGGATGTACGATATATACCAGACTTACGTCTGAATCTGATCTCTGTGCATGCATTGGATCTAGCAAGCTATACTAACAATTTTGGTAGCAGCACGTGGAGGCTTACCAAAGGATCGTTGTTAGCTGCTAGAGGTACAGTGAGATCGACACTATACAGAACTCAAGTGAAGTTGATCAAGGGTGGATTGAATGCAGTCGAAGATGATGCTTCTCCAAATTTGTAGCACAAAAGACTGGCTCATATTGGTGAAAAAGGATTGCAAATTTTGGCAAGAAAGTCCCTCATCCCATTTTCCAAAGATTCAAAACTCAATCCTTGTGATTATTGTCTCTTTGGGAAGCATCATAGGGTTTCTTTCAGCAAAACCTCGAAGCTGAAAGATAATGTGTTAGAGATGGTGTATTCTGATGTATGTGGACCCATGGAAGTGGAGAGTCTCGGTGGTAGCAGATATTTCGTGACGTTTATTGATGATGCTTCACGAAAATTATAGGTGTATTTCTTCATAACGAAGGGTGAAGTTTTTCAATACTTCAAAAGGTTTCATGCTATGGTGGAGAGACAGGCTGGTAAACCTTTCAAGTGTCTTCGCTCAGATAATGGGGGGAGTATACTTCCCATGAATTCAAGAATTATTGTGCTGAGCATGGAATTAGGCATGAGAAGACTGTACGTGGAACCCACAACATAATAGTGTGGCTGAAAGAATCAACAGCTACCTAAGCCATTCTGGGTTGAAGCTGTTTTAACAGCGTGCTACCTGATCAATCGATCTCCATATGTTCCTTTGGGCTTTGATATCCCTGAGAGAGTATGGTCCGGACATGATATTAAATACTCTCATTTAAAGTGTTTGGATGCAAAGCTTTTTCTCACGTAAGCAAGGAACAAAGACGAAAATTTGACGATAAAGCCATTCCTTGTATATTTCTGGGCTATGGAGATGAAGAATTTCGCTACAGATTATGGGATCCAAAAAATTGAAAAATTTTTGTTTCTTCCATTTTTGTTATATTTTTCGTAGTCATTTTATGTTTATTTTCTCCCATCTTAGGTATTTCTCTTTAGTTTTGAGTCCGTTTTCGTTAGCTTTTGTTTACTAGTTGTTTGTTTTGGTTTCCCGTTTGTTTTTTTGTTTCTCCAGGTTTCTCTTGTGAATTGGTGCGTAGGTTAAGTGGGTCGATCGAATTTTCGGTGGAAAGAGTGAGTGGCCGTGCAAGGAGGCTAAAATCGGGTCAAGGAGGTGAAAAAACGGGACAAAAACGCAAAGGGAAAGAAGTGTTGGACTGCAGCGAAAAGTCGTGGCCGCGGAGGAGGTCGCGGCCGCGGAGCATCATGGTCGCAGCCGTGGAGGACCCCTCACGGCCGCAGAACACGAATTTCACAGTTTTTTTTAAGAGCTTTTTAAGCTCGGAAAGTGTGAGATAGTGGCACAAAATCCGGTCCTATGTTGTCAATGAGAGGATTTCTTGATCTTTGGGGAGGAAAACATGTTGGCTTGTCTATCCTAACTCCCCAACACCATCACTCTATTGATTATTCTTCATCTTCCATCATCTCTTCTCTTCTCTCTTCTTCTTCTTCATCATCTACCATTTTCATCATTTTATTTTTGTTGGTTTGAAGAACATTATTAGCTTGTTGTGTAAGGAGCATACATTGGAAAACTCTTGGTATTTGGATTGACATTGGATTTCAAGTTAATTAGTAAGTTTTTTCTTTAATTTTATTATGAAGATGAATGCTTATATTACATTGAATTCTTGTGTTTGTCTTGCCATGAGTAGCTAAGTTAATTGCTAGGAGAAGGGGGTAATTGTTCCGGTTTAAATGATTGATCACCATTGTAATCTAATTAATCGATTTCAAAACCGAAAGGGGAGAAGTCGGTAGAACTCGGATCTTAAAGAGTAGGCATATTCGGAGACGTGTTGTCTATGTGTTGATTGTCTCGATTAATTGCTCGTTATTGTTTTTCTATCTACCGCGTAATGCTATGATTGTCGAGTCGTTAAATGAGTGGATGAGTCTATAACCGAGTTAGTATAATTCATTGAAAGTGAGGTTGAACCGGAAATGATTATCCCCGATACCCTAGCTCGTTTGAATTTGAGGAATCCTAGTTGTGTTGAAATTCGTTATTTCATATTCTATACTTGTTAGTAATTAATTTTCTAGTTGATAATTAAAAACCCTCAAAAAAATTGGATTAGAGTGTTTAGGTGTAATTTACATTTCCGTGTGATTGAATATCGCGCAATTATATCCGGCTAACCTTCCTTGAGAACACGACCCGATGTCCGAATCTTTCGATTCTACTCCGGTAAAGTACCTCAACAACAAAATGGCTCCGTTGCAGGGGAATATTCAGGACTACAATTGTGCGCTATTCATTTTGTTTCCGTGTTTATCTTTATTTCTCTTTGGTTTTTCGTAGGTGTATATATATTTAAAAGTTGTTTTTAGTTCACGCTCATTTGTTAGCGGGTACTCGTAACGCGTTGTTTGTTTTTGTTTATGCGTACTAGGAGTGGTCGTGTATTCAATTCGAACGACGAGTCCATTCAACGAGAATTACGAGACTTGCTAGCCAACCTTTTTTTGGAGACACAATAATCGAACAATCAAGGGAGCATGGCCCGTAACGAGGAAGCGGAGGTGAACAACCCCCCGCGATACCTTCTTCGAGACTTGGCTCAACCGGTGATTGGGCCGGTGACTTCTTGCATTCGGCTTGGACCGGCGGCCCGGAAGTACGAACTTAAAACAATCCATTACAACCAACTACCGTCTTTCCATGGTCTTCCCAATGAGGACCCACTACACTTCATCCGGGAGTTCTACAACGTGCTCCAAACCTTTCCACTCCACGACTTGAATGAGGACCAATTGAAAATTCGGTGTTTTCCGGAGACGCTCAAGGACCGTGCCAAGGCTTGGTTCATGACACTTGCCCCCGACTCCCTCACTACTTGGGAGCAAGTGTACTCGAAGTTCATCTAGAGATACTATTCCCATCAAAAGACTCAAGAGTTGAGGTCCTAAATCGTCTCTTTTGCCCAATAACCGAACGAGCCACTTCGCGAAGCGTGGGAGCGTTTCAAGGATCTCCAACAACAATGCCCACACAACAATTTTCCACCGGCCCTATTGATGAATAGCTTTTATGACTCACTCCACCAAAATCTCCAATACATGGTGGACAATGTGGCTGGAGGAGATGTGGGAGCAAAAACGGCCGAAGAGATGATGGAAATATTTGAGACGATGGATGAGAACTCGTCTCAAAAAAGTAGCCGAGGAATGAAGGCAATGATGAACGAAGTGGCCCCCAGACAAGACATGATAGCCCATCAAATAGCCGAGCTCGCGGAGCAAATGAGAATACTTAATGCGAGAGGAGTTCAACCGGCACAAACCATGGCGGTGGAAACATGTGGAACATGTGGCTTTCAAGGGCACCGGTCACAAGTGTGTCCCTCTGCCTTTTACCAAGATTTTGGGGAGCAATACGAAGATGTCAATGCTCTCCAAGGATACCAAAACCGGCCAATCAACGATCCGTACTCAAACACATACAACCCGGGGTAGAGAAATCACCCCAACTTTTCGTGGTCCAACAACAACAACGTGCAACACCCCCGACCACACTTCATGCAAAAACCCAACCGTCCCAACTTTGCACCCCAACAACACATGAGACAAAATTTTCCTCAACAACAACCACCACAACGGGCCCCAATGGGGGGTATGCAAGCTCAAGGTGCCGACCCGAGCTCTTCCGCCCAATACGACAAACTAGACCGAATCCTCCAATTCATGACGAACATCAAAGCGACTATTAAGCATTTGGAGACGCAAATAGGCCAACTCGCCACGAGAGTTAGAAACTTGAAGGCCGAATCCGACAAGAAGAAACTCTCGAGCCAATCTGCACAAGCCAAGGCGATCACGGTATTGAGGAGTGGTAAAGTCGTCGACAAAGCGGATGACACGAAGCCAACCTACCAACCCGGGGACGTGATTGATGATAAGGAAAAGGACCCGAAAAAGCCAACAAAGGACCCGATCCTACACAAGTCTCTGAATCCGTATAAACCACGCATTCTTTTCCCGAGCCGCCTTCGAGATGATAAGAAAGAAAAGCAATTTCGGGACCTCTACGATATGCTCTCGAAAGTCAATGTCAACCTACCCCTCCATGATATGATAAAAAGTATACCGTCTTATATGAAATTTTTCAAGGATTTGGTGACGAAGAAACGGAAGTTCAGGATTGGGAAAAGGTTGTGGTGTACGAGGCGGCGAGCGCTATGCATCATGACCTTCCAATGAAGGATTCGTTATCAAGATTGCCCTCGGGAATGAAAAGGAAGATTCGGGGATGCTTGACCTTGGGGCGGGGATCAACCTTATGTCATTTTCGATATTCCAACGGCTCGGTCTTGGGGACTTGAGGCCAACCCGCATGTGCCTCCAACTTGCTGACCGGTCAGTTTGATATCCCAAGAGAGTTGTAGAAGATGTTCTCGTTCGAGTGGGGAAGCTCATTGTCCCCGTAGACTTTGTCATTCTAGATATGGGGAATGTACACGAGAACTGGATGAACCACACCATATTGCTCGGAAGACCATTCATGGCCACCGCCAACACCCTTATTGATGTGAAGAACGGGACCTTGATGATGACGGTCTTGGGAGAGACCATGTTGATTTCTGTTAGGGATGCTACCTCGGCACCTTCGTCGAACTTTATTAAAGAGTGTGCGCTTATCGATATGTTTGACTCGATAGTTGAAGAGATGACCACCTGACAATTTGAAGAGAGGACTATACCCAACTTAGACGATAAAGATGAACCAACCATTGACCTATTCGATACCGACCAACCCCGCACCCAAGCACCCACCTTGGAGCTCAAGGAACTACCCCAACACCTCAAGTACGTGTTCCTAGACGAGGAGAAGCTAAAGCCGGTTATCATATTCGCCGAGCTCGACCGAGACGAAGAAAGGGAGCTCATTGAGGTGCTTAAGAAGAATTAAAGAGCCATTGGGTGGAGCCTTGGAGACCTCAAGGGAATTAGCCCTTCCACATGTATGCACCGGATCGTTCTAGAAGAAGGTGTCAAGACATTTTGGGATAGACAATGGAGGCTTAACCCGAACATGATGGAAGTTATGAAGACGGAAGTGCTAAAACTCTATTCCGAGGGACTTATTTTTCCAGTCGCCGATAGTGAATGGGTAAGCCCGATTCATGTAGTGCCTAAGAAAGGGGGCATTACCGTTATTAAAAATGAAAAGAAGGAGTTGACCCCCACCCGCATCACGACCGGGTGGAGAATGTGCATAAACTATCGGCGACTCAACGCCGTGACGAAGAAAGACCATTTTCTGTTGCCGTTCATTGATCAAATCCTCGACCGCCTCTCGGGCCACCAATTCTATTGCTTCTTAGACAGACTTTCTGGCTACTACCAAGTGGCCATTGCACCCGAGGACCAACCAAAAATGACCTTCACGTGCCCTTTCGGCAAATTTTCCTTCCGACGGATGCCGTTCGGACTTTGCAATGCACCCGGGACCTTCCAAAGGTGTATGTTCTCCATCTTCTCTGACATGCTCGAGGATTGCTTACAGGTATTTATGGATGATTTCTCTATTTTCGGTGATTCATTTTCTACATGTCTCCATAATTTATCTCGTGTCCTTGAGCGTTGCATAGAGTCGAATTTGACATTGAGTTGGGAGAAGATTCATTTTATGGTGCGAAGTGGTGTCGTGTTGGGTCATATTGTGTCTAGTCGGGGGATTGAAGTTTAAGGCAAAAATTGATGTGATTAAAAAACTTCCCCCGCCTATGAATGTGAAGGGAGTTAGAAGTTTCTTAGGACATGTCGGGTTCTATAGGCGTTCCATTAAAGATTTTTCGAAAATTAGCAAACCATTATGTCGCTTGCTTGCTAATGATGTGCCCTTTATTTTTGATGATGCATGTTTAGATGCTTTTGATACATTGAAAAATAAGCTTGTGACCGCACCTATTGTTGTTGCTCCCGATTGGTCATTACCTTTTGAAATCATGTGTGACGCATCAAATATGCCGTTGGAGCCGTTTTGGGCCAAAGAGTTGATAAATTGCTTTGAGTGATTTATTACGCTAGTTTGACCCTTGACGGTGCCCAATCGAACTATACCACGACCGAAAAAGAGTTATTAGCCGTGATTTTTTCCATTGAAAAATTTAGATCCTACATCTTAGGGTCTAAAGTGATTGTCCATTTGGACCATGCGGCTCTTCGGTATCTTTTGAGCAAAGCTCAATCGAAACCGAGACTCATTCATTGGATTTTACTTTTACAAGAATTTGATGTCGAGATTCGGGATAGAAAAGGTTGTGAGAATGTTGTAGCCGATCATTTGTCTCGCATTGTTCCTAACGATCATTCACCCACATTGCATGAACTTTTGACATTGATGATATATTTCCATACGAAAATGCGAATGAGGTGACTAACGTTCCTTGGTATGCGGACATTGTGAATTATTTGTCGGATGGAATTTTGTTGTCTAATCTCTGTTCCCAAGAGAGGAAGCGTTTTGTGTTGAAATGCAGGGATTATTTTTGGGACGACCTATTTCTTTTCAAGATAGGGAAGGATGAGATTCTTCGGAGATGTGTACCCGAAGAAGAGCAATCGTACGTGTTTGCCTTTCCTCATGAGCTTCATTGTAGAGGACATTTCGTTGGTCGAAAGACCACTTTTAAGGTACTCTAATCGGATTTATTTTGGCCAACTCTCTTTAAGGATGCTCATAATTTTTGTAAATCTTGTGATCGATGTCAACGAATTGGGAACATTAGTTCTAGGAATGAGATGCCCCTCATGAACAATTTGCAAGTTGAAATTTTTGACACGTGGGGCATTGATTTCATGGGACCGTTTCCCAAGTCGTTCGGCTTCGAGTATATTCTCTTCGCCGTAGATTACGTGTCCAAGTGGGTCGAGGCAATCCCCATACGGACGTGTGATGCTAATGTTGTTATTAAGTTTTTGCGAGGAAACATTTTGAGTAGGTTTGGATTTCCGAGAGCCATTGTGAGCGATGGGGGCAAACGTTTTTGCAACCGGGTGTTCGAGAAGTTGATGAAAAAGTACGGGATATCACATAAGGTGGCCACTCCATACCATCCACAAACTTCGGGCCAAGCGGAGACGAGCAATAAGCAAATCAAGATGATTCTTGAGAAGACGGTGAACGCATCCCGAAAGGATTGGTCTAGTCGACTCGATGACGCGCTATGAGCCCAACGGACGACTTACAAGGGAGTATTGGGGATGAGCCCATTTCGGCTCGTCTACGGAAAAGCTTGTCACCTCCCGGTTGAGATCGAGCATAAGGCTTTTTGGGCGATAAAGAAAATGAACTTTGATCTTGATGCCGCCGGAAAAGAACGGACGTTACAACTCTCGGAGCTTGAGGAATTGAGAAATGAAGCATATGAAAATTCCAAGATTTATAAGGACAAGGTCAAACGACTCACGATGCTCACATTGTCCGAAAAGAATTGGTACCAGGTATGCAAGTTCTTCTTTTCAACTCCCGCCTCCGAAACTGAGAAAAAGCACGTCGAGACTGTTGATCTCGACGAACCACTCTATCATTGATCGCGAGTGTGCCTAGCCTCCGGCTATAAACCGAGCATTTTGTACATATTTATATATATAGAAAAAAGTGTCGTCGCGGGCCGCAAGATTTTTTTCTCTGCGGCCGCTGTTGAGAGTATTTTTACCGGAGTAGAATCGAAAGATTCGACACCGGGTCGTATCGCAAGGAAGGTTAGCCGGATTCAATTGTACGATTATTCGATCACGAGAAAGAAAAGAAAGATTCCTAAACACTCTATTCAATAATTTTGGAGTTTTAATTATCAGCTAAAGATTTAAACTAATGCAAACAAATAAAATAGCAAGTGAATAAACTCAAATGATTAAAGAGCTAGGGAAACGGGGATAATTGCTTTCGGTTCTAACACAACTACCGGCAATCAATTGCTCGGTTAAAGGACTTGAATCGTTTCTCGTCCAGAGGCTCACTCTCAATAACTCTTCGTAACAAGAGAGTGAACGTACATGATCAACTATCAATTCCAATTACCCATAGACAATACTATTACGAACAAGTCTACTCTAAACAAGCCTATATCGACCAACGTCTACCCTCTCGGTTCTACACGTTGATTAATTAGGTTAGAAAGGTGATCAATCTACTAACCCTAAAATAAGAACAACTTGAATAGATATGAACAATTAAGAACAAGCAATTATAATCGAACCTAATCAATCATCCCCTATCCCTAGCGTATAGATTTAGCTACTCATGTGAAATTCAACATCAAAACTCACAAAAAACCAAGCCATCGTCATCAATCACACAATTGAGAAAAGAAGAACTTACGATTAATAAAAGAATCCCAATGTCAAATCCACTGAACAATCCAAATCCAAGCCAGAAAACAGAGTTTCAATCTCCAAAATTCAATCCAAAGAGCAAAAGTATGAAAAGGAATGAGTTTCTAGAGAGAAAAAGCGTAAAAACAAAGTCTGGAATGTGAATCATGATGTCTAGGTCAAAATTCTAAACTTAAAATCTCGTCCTCGAAAATCGCGCCGGTTATCTCGCAAGTCGCGACATAAGTCGCGAGTCGCGACTTGCACTTTCGCCGTATCGCGAGTCGCGACATCTCGCGAGTCGCGCGTCCTAAAAAAATGGTTAAAACCTGGGGAAACTCGCGACCTGACTCGCGAGTCGCGACTTGTATCGCGAGTCGCGACATGGACTCGCGAATCGCGACTCGTCTCGCGGAACTCGTCTTTTCGGCTCTGTTGGACTCGCGAGTCGTGACCTTCTCGCGAGTCGCGACCATCTCGCGAGTCGCGAGAAGTTCTGAGCAGCTTTTCGGGTCCGTTCTTTCGGTCCTTTCTTTAGTATTCTGAGCACGTTAATGGGTCTTCTTGATATCCCGGTCTCAGCTCAAGTAGTCCCGTCCTCGATCAACACAACCTACCTTCTAAAAACACAAACACGAAGAAAACACGAAGCAAAACACAGCAAAAAGACGTACAAAATGAACTACAGAGAAAAACAGAAAAATCACAGAATTGGACCAAATAAACTACGAAAATCCTATTAGTGGGGAAAATAAAGAGAAAATAAACCCAAAATAAAGACACAAAAATAGGACAAACACGCAGCGGCTGGACTAGTTTGCTGGGCGCTGGTTGGGTGCGCTGGGAGCTTGGGCCGAGAGGGAGCCATTACTTGGCTGCATATTTGGACTAAAAATATGATACTAAGACTTAGAAAAATTCTAAGGAAATGCTATACAAAGGCTCAGC
>CACSLK010006441.1:7456680-7475432 GCA_902706635.1 Striga hermonthica
CCTTGTCGCAAGCATCTTATCGCGAGCAAGTTTCTCGTAAAAACTACCACCGAGTCGGATCTCAACCCATCTTCTGCAACATCGACAACCATCACTCCGTATGATCGTCGATATTGGGGGCCTCTCTGTTATCATCCAACTCGGCAAAACATTATTAAGAAGTCTTAATCATTATATCAAGTGCAATCAACCATCGAACCGGCGCAATTCAAAGACATGCTAATCCGCGCAACAAATCGGTCCGAGCTGTCGAAGACCGAAGTCATTTACATTCACCGAAGTCGCATCAAACCGAAGTAAGCACGAACCAAGGTCTCACCTCCTAAAGCAGGTGACAAGGCGCCTACACACCTCCGTCACGAGTTACGAGATTTATCATCATTCAAATGGGACCCACTGATCCTGCCGCCCATCAAAAAGTAGCTTTATGAGAAAGCTAATGCACAAATCCCGATATGTACGTAAAAAGTTGCTATAAATAGTCAGCCTACGACACTTGTACGGGGGATCCCCGAACTAATTAATATGCAACAGGCAACAACCCATAATGGCTCTTCACCTCAGTTCACCTCGGACCGGGGCCATCGTTGAGTAATTTTTACATGCTTTACGTCCAAACCGTTCATAATTATCACCTAAATCACTCGTTACATCGTTGTTAAAAATCAGATAACAATAATGATAATAATAATAATAATAATAATAATAATAATAATAATAATAATAATAATAATAATAATAATAATAATAATAATAATAATAATAATAATCAAACTATAATTATACAATGATAATAAACAATTGTTCATAATAATAAAATCTTTAATTTATTTTTCCTAATGATTAAATTTTTTAAAATTTTAACATGATCATAATATTCTCACCTTCAATAAGTTCCCCTCAACCTCAACCCTAATCGTAAAATCGCCGACCCCCTCTACCTTCTCTCTTGCCGTTGATTGCTCCCTCTCCGACTGTCAGGGTCCTCAGGTAGGTGTCCTCCAACGCTCGTCCATGGAGTTGTCGCCGCTCGGCCTTCCATCGATTTCTCGGTGTCGTGATTTGGCGATTGGGGAATTTTTTCTCCGCCCGTCAGTCGCGGTTGCTTTGGGATGCTCGGAGTCAATCGGCTTGTGGGGTAGTTCCATGGACGAGGCTCGGCGTGTTGCTCTTGGCTCCAATCTGGGCGACGCTTCTTTGGCCCCTTCTGTACCTCCTGCCGTCGGTTCGCTCTGTGCCTCTGCACCGGCGTTGCGGCGAAGGGTTGTGTCTACCTCTATTCCACTGTCTGGCTGGGCCAATTGGAGGTATCCCTCGACCTTTTGCTTACTTTGTCTCGGTATTTTTTTGTGGTGGTCGGCGAAGTGCCCATTCGCTGTTTGACCGGGTTCCGGGTTCTGGTGGGACCTGTGTTTGGGTCTTGCCGGTGGTGGGAGGTCTGGCCGCGGTTCTGTCACCAAGGGTCGGGTTGAAGGATGTTTCTCTTGTTGGGTTGAGTCGGCAATGTCGAGCCATGTTGCTACATGTGTTTGGTGTGTGGGCTGGCATATTGAATGGTTCCGGGGTGCCGGTTCTTGTCTTGCTAGGCCTTATGTAGTGGCGGATGAGCTTTCTTGTGCTTTGAAGTTGTTCTTGCTGCTGGCTTTGTCTCTTGGATATCCTGTCGTGTCGTTTGAGGGAGGCTGGTGATTTTAGGCTTATATTTTAGTGTCTCGAGTCTATGTTGTTAGGGTCTATTGGCTTGGGGAGACTCGTGATTTGAGGTTAGACTTAGCTAGGTGTATCGGCAGTGGCGGGGTCGATTTACTCACGTTGTGAGGTTTCCCTGGGTTGATTGGTTTTATTTTGAGTCTGTGTTTTGTTGTGTATTTTTTGGTCTTGTATTTTTTGTCTGGGCCGTTGGCCCCTGTGCTCCCGAGTGTCACTTTATTACCCTGTTGGGATCCGACACACGGGTATTACCCTGTTGGGGTCTTTGGGTTGTGTTGTTTGTGTTTTTTTTTTTATTACCCCTTTGGGGTCGTGGTCGAGTAGTTGGTCTATTTAGTTCGAGTTTTTATTCTAGCGTTGCTAGCGGAATTCTAGGCGGGTTTCCGACCTGTCCTCCCATTTTATTCTCCCGTTGGGAGCTTTGTATTTTTATTCGCACGTTTGTGCGCTTTTGATTTATAATAGTACCTCTATCGTTTCGAAAAAAAAGAATTTCAATATTAAATTCTCAAATATTACTTATAATATTTCATGTACATTTGTGCATATGCACATGATATCTAATAGTATTTCTAACATTTGACTCAAATTTTGCAATAAAATTTAATAAATAATCAAATTAAATATGCATTTACTAATATACCCTTAACCCTTCCTTCCCCGCCGGCCCACCCAATTTATCTTCTTCTTCCCGCTCGATGCTCTCTCGACCCTTATTCATGTGTTCCCTTTTGTGCAGTCTATGATTCTTATGAGAAAACTAGCTACTCAATTTTTTACTACTCAATTATGTGAACTGATAGCGTTATTTTGCCTTTAGAAAATCATAGAATCTACTCTGATGAGTTCATATGTTATATTGTGATATACATGTGGGTCCAGCCCAAAAGAATCAAAGTTTGGCATGTGTTTGTCTAGCACAAAACAACAAAACATTTTCACATGGTTGAACACAAACTAACAAAATTTAGTTGGCACCGAGTAAACAAAAGTAGCTATATGGGGCAAGTTTAATGTGATAATTTCTCCTATAAATAGAGAGTTGTGGACCGAGGGAAAGACACACTAAGCGAGAAGAAAAAGAGAGCAAAAATAAAATTTCTGGAGTGATATTTTTTAGTGAGATAGAAAAAAGAGTGTTTGAGTAAATCCTGTGAGTGTGTAAAAAATACACCGGGTTGGGTATCAACTCTATTACTCCTTGTTTAAGAGTGAAGTCTTACTGGGTTACTATATTTTACATTTCTAGTGTAAGTGGAGTGTGAAAAGATATTGTAATTATCTTGAAAATATAGTGGAATTGTTCAGAAGTTGTCCCGTGGTTTTTTCCTCTATTTGGAGGTTTTTCCACGTTAAATCTTAGTGTCTTATTTCTTGTATATTTTATTTATTTGGGATATTCTTAGTATGCTCTATGGTTTCAGTTTAATCTGATCTTCCACATCAAAAAAGAATTATTTTGGTTTGTTATTGCAAGAGATTTCTTTTGTCATTCTTGAGTTGCTGGGATTGAGATTATTGTTCACCATTTTATGTTAGTATTTTAATTTACATCTTCCGCATTTGTGTATCTGAGCCCAACAATACATCCCTTGTATGCCCAAAGTGTTTATTGTCGAAATATTGATTACCAGAAAAGAAAGTAATGAAAATCTTTATAGTTCATACATTGCATGTTCAAGCTCAATTGCCTTTACATTCCGTAATTCGAAATTCCCCTATATCTAATTTACTTGATGTGTGGCACATAATCTGTTAATTTCGTTATGTCTGATCCATTTAGTTTGCTTGGTAGAACCAGACTGAGCATGTTTGGAAATGGTTCAAAGTTGCAAATGTATTTTACAATGACCATATATGTATATCCTCTTTCACTTGTTGAGACACAAGATAAAGATTAGATGTTGTTTATGTTGGGATTTTATCCTAGGAAGTATTGCCCAAAGAGGAAAATCACAAGTCCTTTGCAATTCCATTTGGAATACTGGACCAGATTTATTCTTTCTCCTTTTTTTTTGTTCTCTTTCTTTAATAAATGTAGGTGGATCAAATAATGTCTCAAAGTAGTGGATTAAAAATGACTAAAATTTTAACTCATACGAGAGTAATGTCCGTAAAATGTATTACTAGTGGTCTACCAGATGTGCACGCACAACCGACTTATATCCAGTCATTAAATTTAGTCTTTTATGAGTAGAAAGTTTGTCCTGTATTTAAATTGTTGTTGTTATGTGATTGTTAACAACGATTGAGTATATGATTAGTCGAATATTTTTGGTGATTTGGACGTAAAATATGCATTCAAAACACGAACAATAGCCCCGGTCCAAGGTGAACCGAGGTGAAAGGTGGTACGGTTTTTGTATATATGTCTCGAATGGTCAGAGATCATCCCCGTACAAAAAACAAGAATCTGCTATTTATAGTATTTTTTTGGGTCCGTATCTCGAGGTGTACAGTAGCTTTTTCGCAAAGTAGATTTTTGATGGGTGGCCATGTGAGTGGGTCCCAGTCGAATGATGAGAGATCTTGTCGTGTGTAAAGATGGCGCGTAGGCGCCTTATCACCAACTTTAGGGGTGGTGACCTTGGTTTGTGGCGACTTCGGTCTTACCTCGGTTCGTGGTGACTTTGGTCTTCGTAGGATAAGTCGGTTTTCTTCACGTTAGTCGGGGTTCGGTTTTGTGACATAAACCAGAGTAAGCGGGAATTGCTAGTGATGACTCATCTAACATGTAACTTCGAATTAGTAATCCCGGATTATCAGGTCGGTTGATAACAGAGAGGCCTTCAATCTCAGCGAGCATACGAAGTGATGGTCGTCGACACTGTAAAACAAATGAAAACTTCGAGCTGGTAATTGGTGCATGAGGTGAGGCGATGACCTTGGTGTGCTCTTATATATGTGGTAACTGAAGTGGGTCGTGGGTTTCGAAGTAAAGATCGTTTCCGAGGTGAGAACACTTCGTAACATATCAATAAATTCTTGGCAGTGTTGGAAGAGACTCGAGGGAATGCAACGGTCAGATATTAAATAGGTCATGCGAAGAGTCGTGTCGTAATGGCATTAAGTGAAGTAACAGTCACTTTAATAGGGGTCAACGTGTTTAGTAGGATCTGTCAGGCGAAAAGGTCACGTCACTTGAGGATAAGGGTCGCGTCGGTTACACGCGCCCCTAACTGAGAACCCTAACAGCCGAAAATCGCAGAATATAAATAGGGCGTAGAGGATTGTAATTGAATTTTTCTGCCTTTGCTTTTTGTCTTCAAATTCTTGTGAACTGTTTTCTTGCTATCGATCTTCATAAGCATATCTGAGTGTTATTCTTTGAGTGCGAGCATCGACGAATTCTTTGGTAAGCTTTTACTCTCGATTCTTTGCTTTCTTCGTTTATTTTGTATTTTTCTTTTGATTGAACGGCGTCAAAGGGAAAGGGTAAGGCTGTTGCAATTTCTTCCAGCACTGAGTCGGTTTCGCTTGAAGTGTACCATGACTCAGAATTAGTCGAATTAGCCTTCGAGTATCATCGGTGGGATCCGATGTTAGTGAGGCATCTTGATATCAAGTCGAACGATGAGGATGGTGACAGCATGGTAGAGGAGAATGCTTTGGATTTGGAGGATCATTAGAGGAGGCCGATGAGGACATGGCCTGATCCGAAGGTAGATTTCGAAGGGGAGCCCAGCATTTTAACCGACGCCGATGTGGTTTTGCTCCGCGAACATATCCAGATCACGCCTTCGGTAAAAATTTTTGCACCCTACCCTAGGGAGAGGATAACTAGTCCTCCTCCGGGCTGTGTTGGTGCTTTTGCTGAGAGCTTGAGGTCGGGGTTAAGATTTCCGTTGCCGAGCTTGATTACAGAGTACCTCCAAAGTTGGGGGTTACCTCTGTGTCAGATTACTCCAAATAGCTGGAAAAAGATCATAGGTTTGATGGTTTTGCTGCAAGAGAGGGGCGAGGGTTTGCCGTCGTGTGAGGAGATAAGGAGTATTTATGCTTTTAAAAAGAGTCTGAATCGAAGAGTTGCAAAGACGTCATGTTGCTTTTTTGCCGGGGCAAAGCCTCAACACGGCCTTAAGGTTGGAGAATAATCACCGACATACCAGAGACCCTCCACGGCTTTCAAGAAGAGTGGTTGTGGGTCGGCGGAGAATGGAAATCTGAGAGCTTTTTCCACGAACCTCAGATCGATGAGATGACAATCCCGATGAATATTCATTCCGGAGCTAGTGAGTTTCTGTTTATTTTGTACCCATTGAATACTTTTCTGATATCAGTTTTGTTCTGTGTACTAACAGGTTGGCACTTTTTCTATTTGTAGAGAAAGAAACAAAGCAGAATGAGCCGAAGCTTAGTCCGGAGTTTGGCAGTAAATTGCTTGTGCTTACAGATCTTGACAAGGACCTTCGCAATTATAAGAAGCTCGTAGTTGATTCAAAACTTGAAGCCGCTAGTTTGTCTCCTGGAGTTTCATCTTCTGCGTTTGATCCCGGTAAGAAAAATTGATTCGGCATCTTAAGTTTGAATTTCAAAACACTTTGGATGATAGTATTTGACTTTTCCACTTTGTGTTTTTATGCAGTATATTATCTGTTGCTCGGATTTTCCGGTTACCGAACTGTCAAGGATGCCAAAGATTTTAGGCGTCGTTATCCAAATAAGGATCTACAGTCAAAGTTCGGTAAGAGTCGAGATTTACGGTTAACTGATGCAATGAGGAGAGATTTAGTTCGAGCTTTAGTAAAAAGGACAGTAGGACAGAAGTCAGCTGACGTCGGAGCCGGTGCGACGTCGCTGGTTGATTTGGAGAATCCGAGGTCTCCACAAGAAGTGGTGTCTTCCGAAGTGCCACCAGTTATCAGTGCGGTGGCAATCAATCAGGTTGAGCCTGAGGTCACTCAAACGAGCAATGAATTAGTTTTGGTAGCTCAGACATAGTCCAAGGTGCCGATTGAGAAACCGGAGATGCAATAATCGCCTCCGAAATCAACAGAAAGTTCGCCACTGAAGAAAAAGAAAAGAAAGTAAAAATGTCTGCCGGAGAGGCCTCTTTTGTTAAGGAAAAACGATCAAAGAAGACACACGATTCCCAGCGGCGTGAGAAGGAACAAACTACTGATGAGTCCCCGATATGGTCTGAGACCGATAACTCAGCTCCACCAATCTGCCTTCATTTGCCGGGCAGGTCATTTTTTTCAATTGACGAGGAAAGGGCAGCAAGCGTGAAGGTGCCTAAAGGAATGGTTGAGGATTGGTTCACAACCTTCAAGTCGGTCAAGGCTCCTCATATGTTGTCGAGGATATATATGCCAGAGAATGCGAAAAATGCGGCCCGCGTGCCTCTGATGGTGTGGGATCCGAGGTCCGAAGTGGGGTATCATCTTTGTCAAGAATGGATAAGTTGAATTACGCCAAGGCCTGTATGGGCTGAGCTTTGGTGAGTCTGGTTGTGGCCGAGGACGATCATAGTCGATTTGCCGCACAACTGAAGGAAAAAAAACACATCATATCTTTACGAGATGGGACTATCGCGTCATTGCGCGAGGACGCGTCCAAATTGGAAGCTGATTTGAAGGAGAAAATTGATGATCGGGGCAGCTTGAAGTAGCACAAACCGAGGTGGTCGCATTGCCGAAGAGAAGAAGTCCCTCCAAACTGAGGTGGAGGAACTGAAAGCGCGTCTCGATTTTATTGAGCAATATGCTAAGGTGTGTGATGCTAAGGCCGAGGAGGCAAACGAAAAATTATGGCAAGAAAGAGTCGAGCATGATAAGACCCGTGAGGAACCCGCCGAAGTTCGAGAACTCATGGCACGGGCTTGGGACGCACATCAAACCGAGATGACCAAGCTCGAGAAGGAAATGTCGACGCATGGAGAGGTCATGTATGAAAGCGGCTTTCAAGCAGGAAAAGAGACTGCTGCCGCGGATGAAGCTCAAGACAGTTCAAAGGATGCCGAAGTAGCTGCTCAGATCGAAGTGGCAGGTGATGTTGGTCCCGACTTAGAGATGGAGATGAATACTTCCATGAATCTTCGGTGGGTGATCGAACGANTTGATTATGGGTTTTACAATATTGATAAGCTCAGGCACTTTTTGTTCAGGAAACTCGAGAAGTACGACTTTGACTTAAAAATCAAAGGCATGCACATAGAAGCCGATGAGGATGAAAAAGAATTCTGTGAACGGATGCTCTGGCGTGCTGATATGATGGTCAACATTTCTAACATGCCTTCTCTGACTGAAGAAAGAGAAGCCCTCCTCCATGGTGTCTATGTCAACATGATTCTCGAGGGAGAGATAAAAATGAGGAAGGAGTTGGCAAATATCTACATTGAGACCTTGGCCGACGTTGTCATTGTACAGAATTTCGATGACATGACCCCGGAGCAAATCCGTAAGGCAGTTGAGGCTTACGCCGAGGAGAAGGCTAAACGGGTTAATGATGAAGCTGATGGAACCAAGGTTGAAGCAAATGCTGAAGAGGTGTTGGCCGATGCCGCGGACCCTCGACACAAGTTTGTCTCAGTTACTAACACCGAGATTGATGCTGCAGCAAAGACGAAGGAGGTCACCCTACTGGAACGGCTTCACGAGAAAATGTCGGCTGCTCCAGAGGTTGGCGAAGGAAGTAGTGCTGATCCGAGTGGTGGAAGAGGCGAAGATGCCGCTTATATCCTCGTGCCTTCATCATAATTATTTCTTGTCGTCGTTCTTGTTTTGGTTTTATGTGTGTTTTGTTCTCTCTCTCTTTTATCGGGGCGTCAGCATGTTGACATCCTTAGTAAGAAAATATGATGTATTTCGAAGTATTGAATGGAATGAACAATCGCGTTTTATACTGTTGTGCGTTGCTCGTATTGCTGTCTTGATTTAGCAATGGTTAGGTCAACTGTAATGAACTCGGACAATATATAAAACTATTTATTGCAACTCAGATTTAACTTGTGAAAAAATAATGATAGCATATTAATGCTCTAACAAGCTAAACATAAGACCGAGTTGTGGGTTTTCAAAGAAAATTATTTTCGAGTTCCACGTTGATCTTTCAATAAGTTCGGCCATAGTGTAAGTTGATGTAGGAGCTCGTTAGGAACTTGCAAGACGTAACACAATTTAGGCCATGCATGAGTTAAAGAGGGTTCACCGAACTTTGTCACGGTTCGATTATGGAGTGGCCCCAACTGAATTGCACGATGTGTATTGTTGTTAGTGAGACCAGTCAAATCATGTTTGCTAAAGTGACGTGGACGAGCTTTAGCCAAACCAAACCATACGTGGGATTTGGATGTATTACGAGGCATCAACGAGACCGAGTGTCATAATGTTTACATCAGTACAAAATATTGATAAAACTGAGTGTCAAAATGTTTACATCGGTACCGAGTTTTTGCTTAGATTTAGAAGTGAAAGTTTTCAAACTTTCATTACATCAAAAGATTAACTCCGTTCCCTCAAAGAAGCAAAAGGAAGGTTCGTCAAAAGGAAACTCAACTGCATGACTTCGGGTGGGTTTACTGATAGAAATTTTTTATGAATACAACATTCCATGGGTACTGATGTGGAGTTCCGTCAGGATGAGCAATCTGATATGCTCCGTGAGGTAGGACTTCGGTGATTTGGAAGGGTCCTTCCCACTTCGGTTTAAGTGGGCCAGGGTCAGGCCCCATGATTCGTTTAAGAACGAGATCTCTGACTCATAATGTACGAGGCTTGAATTTGGAATTGACATACCTCTCGCTTCTCTATTTGTAAGCAGTATTTTTAAGCTCGACGCGAGTGCGGAGTTCCTCAAGTAGATCTAGGTTTGCTTTCATGTTGTCTGAGTTGGACTCCTCGGTATAACGTTAAATTTGGTAAGTCGGTGCACAAAGTTGAACTGGGACAACGACTTCTGAACCATATGTCAGCGAGAATGGAGTTTCGCCCGTGGAAGTCCTTGTGGTGGTTCGATACGCCAACAAGACTTGAGGAGTTCTTCCGGTCAGGCCCCTTTGGCGGCGTCAAGCCGAACTTTGAGGCCATTCTTTATAAGCTTATTGACGGCTTCAACTTGACCGTTTGATTGCGGATGATAGGGTGAAGAGAAGAAGTGTTTAATTCCGTATTCTTCGCAAAGGGAGTCGAGCCTTTTTCCTTCAAACTGTCTGTCGTTGTCAGTTATGATAGAATTCGGTACTCCGAAGCACTAGATGATCGATTTCCAAATAAAATCCACGACCTTCTACTAGGTTTTGTAGCCAGTGGTTCTGCTTCAGCCCATTTGGTAAAATAGTCAACAGCAGTAATGGCAAACCGAACACCGCCCCTTCCGGTCGGCAAGGGGCCGTTGAGATCAATCCCCCATTTAGCGAAACGCCAAGGACTGTAGATCGATTTGAGCATTTCGGGGAATTGATGGGTGTTAGGTGCGAAAATCTAGCACTTTGGACATTTACGGACCCAAGCTGCAGCATCGGCTTTCAATGTTGGCCAATAATAGCCTTGTCGCAGAATTTTGTAAGACAAGGCCTGGGCATCGGGGTGAGTTCCGCAGATTCCTTCATGTATTTCTTCGAGGACATAGTGGGATTCGGGTTCAGTCAAGCATTTCAGAAGTGGGACTGAATATTCCCTTTTAAACAAGGTTCTGTTATCCAGGGTATACCGATCAGACCGAATCCGAAGTGCCCGAGCTTCTTTAGGATCCAGGGGTAAGGCTCCGGTTTCCAAGTATTGAATAATAGGATCCATCCAAGTAGGAGGTTTTTGAGATGTGGCCAAGTCAATAGTCAACATTTCAGGAGGATGTGTCGATGGGTATTCTTGTTGACCAACCTGGACGTACTCCACACTTTACATCCCGGTGCTCGAAGCTAGTCAGAACAGAACATCGGACTGTACGTTAAGAGTTCGAGGGATGTCTTCGACATCGACAGAGAATTTCGACAACTTCTGTTTTGTCAAGAACAAGTATGGTGTCAACCGAGGTTCCTTGACTTCGTATGAACCGTTGATTTGGTTTACCAAGAGCTGTGACTTGGAGAAAACTTTAAGGTATTTGACGTTCATTGATTCGGCTAAACTTAGTCTGGATAACAAGGCCTCGTACTCTGCTTCATTGTTGGTGGCGGGAAAGAGAAACTTGACCGAATGACAAAATAATCGGTTTTTTGGGTCAGCCAAAACTATTCCCGCACCTGCTCGGTTTACCGTGGAGGACCCATTAATATAGAAAACCCACAATTTATCATCATTGTGTGCCTCTACAACCGGGGTAAACTCGGCAATGAAGTCGGATAAGACCTGAGCTTTGATTGCAGTCCTCGGTTGGTAGTGGATGTCGAATTGTCCGAGTTCCACGGTCCATTTAATCATTCAGCCCGAAGTGTCTGGTCGGTGTAGAATCTGTCGTAATGGATACGAAGTGCGAGCAGTTATGGAATGTTCTTGAAAATAAGGTCGCAGCTTCCGAGCAGCAGTGACAAGTGCGAAAGCGAGCTTCTCCATAGGAGGATAGCGAAGTTCAGCATCATGTAGGGCCTACTTCTCGTACCAAGACCGCACTGATTGCCGTGTCACTAACTCTGAGGAATAAAAACAACATCTCCTCTGGATTCGGTTTCTGCAAGGTCGGAGGGCATGCGAGAGTTTCTTTGATGTTGATAAGCACTTTCTGACATTCTTTGGTCCATTCAAAGCGCTTTCCTTTCTTGATGGCCTAAAAAAAGGGTTTACAGTGGTCGGTGGACTTAGAAATGAATCGATTTAGTGTGGTAAGTCGGCCGGTTAGAGCCTGAACGCCTTTGACTGAGGTCGGAGGAGTTAAGTCTTGGATTGCTTTGATCTTGGCCGGATTAGCTTCAATCCCTCGTTGATTGACCATATAGCCGAGAAGTTTTCTGGATTCGACTCCGAAGGTGCACTTCTTGGGATTTAATACCATGGAGTATGACCGAAGAATATTAAACATTTCCTGAAGATGTGTTAAGTGGTCGGAGGCGTTTATCGACTTGACGAGCATGTCGTCTACATATACTTCCATGGTGCGACCAATTTGATTGGTGAACATTTTGTTGACTAGATGTTGATAAGTGGCCCTAGCGTTCTTCAATCCGAAGGGCATCATAGTGTAACAGTACAATCCCCGGGCAGAATAGAACGAAGTGTGTTCTGAGTCTTCGGGATTCATGGGAATTTAATTGTATCCAGAGTAAGCGTCCATGAAGCTCATTAGCTCATGACCCGAAGTGGCATCAACCATGTAATCAATGTGAGGAAGTGGATAACTGTCTTTCGGGCTTGCTTTGTTTAGGTCGGAAAAGTCGATGCACAATCGCCACAGGCCATTGCTTTTTTTTTTACGAGGACGAGATTAGACACCCAAGTCGAGTATTTGGCTTCTTTAATGAACTTATTATCCACGAGATTTTTGACTTCCTCCTCCAGGGCTTTTTGGTGATCTGGCCCCAGCTTTCTTCATTTCTGAACGACGGGTTTGACAGTTCGGTCGAGATTTAGCTTGTAGCTGGCAACGCCGGGGTCAATTCCTTTCATATCTTCGTGTTTCCACGCAAAGACGTCAGGATTGTTTTTGAGAAATGCATTAAGTTCTGACAGAATAGGTTCCTAAAGATGACTCCCAATGCGCAACGACTTTTGGCACGTCAATTCAGCTTGATCATTTCGGCTCTTGTCTTTGAACTGAGTTCGGGGATCTAACTCGTCTTCATCTTGGACTGGTTCCTTCCTAGGTCGTCTTCCTCGGTCCTCGGTTAAGGGATACGAGGCGAGGGGGACTTCTGTTTCCAGATTTGGTACCTCGGAAATGACATCATCCGAGGTAGTGGATGGCCGGGTATTTTCTTCATCAACCGAAGTGGTCGAATGAATGCCGGTGGATGGTAAAAAGGTTATGAGCTCTCAGGCTTCTCTTTGATCTCCATAATGTGTGCCTTCTCTGCGCGTCGTGGGAAACTTAAGCGCATAATGGAATATAGAAACGGTAGCTCGGAGTTTATACAACGCGGTTTCTATGATGGCGTTATATTCGTTGCTGATGTCTAGAACTTTTAAGGTTTCCATCACGAGCTTGGTGACATGTTCAGACGTGCCAAATCTAACAGGCAAGGTGATCTCCCCGATGGGTCGGGAGATACTTCCGTTGAATCCTTGTATCTGGTCATTACAAGGTCGGATGTCTGCCGGGTCAAGACCCATTTTATCAAAGGCCTTCAGCATTAGAATACTTGAATAGGCCCCGGTATCAACCATAACACGGTGGACCGGAATTCTACATATTGGAACGGTAAAAACAAGAGTGTCAGAATGAGGATGTACAAAGTGATTCGCGTCTTCCATATTAAAAGTAATGGGGCAATTTCGGGCTTTGAGAACGTCTCGCAAATCGGCGGTAAAAACTTGCTTACCCGAATCGTGAGCTTGTCGAGCGTAGGCTTTAATTTGACGACGAGATGATATACCCCGAGAATTATTGGTATTTACTCGGTAGATGGTGATTTGTATCGGGCTGGGAGATCGACTCCGTTTAAGTCCTCGAGATTTCCCGGTTGACTCAGCATTAAGCATCTCCGAGGTGAACATAAATACTTCTTTATCTCTTTGTCGGATTCTTTTTGGCATGGTGCCTCGGTCTTCGTCCTCGTCTTCTTCATAAGGCTCAATCTGACGTCCGACCCCTGGCTTTCTAACATCGGTATTTCGATAAAATTTCCTGAGTTGTGGATGACCAATTAAACATAGCAAGGCAGCTAGCAAACTCAGGCACTCATCAGTGTTATGCCCAGGTGATTTATGGTAATCGCAATATCGCGACTTGTCCAACTTGTCCTCCGGCATACGAAGTGGTTTTGGTTCAGGTAGAATACAATTTCCTTTGATTTCTTCGTAGATGGTGGCGGCCCCAGCTGAATAGACAATTTGGTAACCTGATTCCACATCATTAGCATACTGCTTTCGGGCGGCTCTGACTTCAGGGTTGTTGGCATCTCCTCGGGGATAACCTCGGAATTGAGTCATGTTCTATTTTTCGAAGGACTTTTTTTTTTCCTATAGTCAGTTCCCGATTTGGACGACTTCAGACTGAAATTAAAGTCGATGAGCGACATCGCTTCCTCGGTAATAATATGTTGCTGAGCTCAGGCGAGGAATTCCTGGAAGGTGTTTGGCTTATTCTGGCATAATGTCCAGCGAAAAATGGAGTTCAGTTTCAACCTGGCAATCGCCATTGCCAGTAAGGTCTCTGGATGACAAGGTTCTATGTTTTGGTCTCGGTCATTAAATCAGGCAATATAATCTTTAACACTTTCGTCATCTTTTTGAGTGACGTTAGCGAGAGATCCCTTTGGAACTAAACAAACTTGGTCACCTATGAAATGAGATCGGAATGCCGACCTCAACTATTGCCACTTCCAAATAGAGTGAGGGGGTAAAGAGTGGTACTATTTTGGGCACGAGGCCCCATAGTAAGAGAAAACATGCGGCACCGAAGCACGTCCGAGGCTCCGTGGAGATCCATCGATGACGTGTAGTGACAGAGTTGGGAATCGGGATCTGAGGTTCCATCGTACAATCTGATTTGAGGGACTTTGACTTTTCTAGGTACAGGCTCCGAGGTGAGCTCGGGCGTTAAAGGGGAGTCAACTTCTAGATATACCAGCGCCGAGATGGATGCTCGTCGAGGAGGATCATCCTGCGCTCTATGTCGACTCTCCAATTCGACGATTCTCCGTCGTAACGCCTCTAAATCAGAGGACTCTTGGCGAGCCGAACAATTTCTTTCTATATGCTGACGGAGATCTGTCTGCGCGAGATTAAAATGGATTCAGTTTTGTGCAGAAGGTGGTGATTGTCGAGGTTGTCCAGATTGACTTTCAGTCGTTTCTTCATGTGGAATCGCCATAGGAGTGCGTGTTGCATCGGCATGAGGTGCTGCTCGTTCTCGGTTTGGCTGCGAGGCTCGACTTCGAGGTTGAGACGTGGCGTGAAAGGTGGATCCGCCGCCATCTCGTCGTGTAGGTGGAATTTTCGGGTTTGCGGGAGTCGCAGGAATGACAGATTGTCCCAGAGCCGTCGTCGACATTCCGGGGATAGTTTGAGCCATCAAGGCGGCACGGGCAAAATCCAGATTCTGGAACAGAGTGGTATAGTCAGGCATATTAAGGACCGCCACTGGACGCCTGGCAGATTGAGCAGCGCTACGACTGTGGTCGTTTCGCGACGTGTGACCACAATGATCTAAATGGGACATGCTCACTGTAATGATACAACTGACGAGCAAAGTATTGAAGGTTACCCTCAAATAGTTTATGAGGGCCCTTCCTCTAGCGCCAAGCTGTTGTTATGTGATTGTTAACAACGATTGAGTATATGATTAGTCGAATATTTTTTGTGATTTGGACGTAAAATATGCATTCAAAACACGAACAATAGCCCCGGTCCGAGGTGATCCGAGGTGAAAGGTGGTACGGTTTTTGTATATATGTCTCGAATGGTCAGAGATCATCCCCGTACAAAAAATAAGAATTTGCTATTTATAGTATCTTTTTGGGTCCGTATCTCGAGGTGTAAGGTAGTTTTTTCGTAAATTAGCTTTTTTATGGGTGGCCATGTGAGTGGGTCCCAGTCGAATGATGAGAGATCTTGTGGTGTGTAAAGATGTCGCGTAGGCGCCTTGTCACCAGCTTTGGGGGTAGTGACCTTAGTCTGTGGCGACTTCGGTCTTACCTCAGTTCATGGTGACTTTGGTCTTTGTAGGATAAGTCGGTTTTCTTCATGTTAGTCGGGGTTCGGTTTTGTGACATAAACCAGAGTAAGCCGGAACTGCTAGTGATGACTCGTCTAACACGAAACTTCGGATTAATAATCCCAGATTATCGGGTCGGTTGATAACAATTGTCATTTTCATTGTTTAGAAATTGATGAAATGAAGCTGAGTCTTATTATAATGGATGGTTACTTGTCCAAATGAATTCAAAATTTTCAATCAGAAGTGTATTGTATATATCCGAATGACAACATTTTTTTTCTGTTGTGTATGTATTTACTTTTGTATTATGTAATTGTGCAAAAGGGTAGACTTGCATATCCTTTGCTTTGAGGATATTGGCCTTTGATATGACTATTTATATACTGCTGTAATGGTGTTGTCATTTTTTACCTGTATGACTTTCTATATTGTTGCAATGGTGTTGTTATTTTTTACGACTATTTCTATATTGTTGCAATGGTATTGTGATATTTTACCTTTGTCTTATGTATCTCATTTGGTAAATAATTCTTTTTTTTTTTCCAACATAAACATATCCAAGAATAATATATATCCAACATACCCAAGAATAATGCTCTACATGTGAACAAACACCAAAATAAATTAAGGCCTTATTTTGTATGTCTTATTTCCAAAGTCAAATTCCATCTGTAAGTTCTGAAGATTGGCAGTAAATCGATGAACCTTTCGGATTCACAGCAGTCAAAAAATCGCGAGTGTAACTAAGGGAAGTTTATTTTTAGTTGGATAAAAACCCCTTTTATATTAAATATTAATTGACTAATAAAGTGTAGTTTATTTTTGCAGGTCAATGAGATCAAGTGCGGGATTCAACTTCCTTAAACGCAAGAGAGAGAGAGAGAGATCGCAGGATTCCTATATTAAAGACCTTCCTTGTTTATATTTGACTTGGACGCAAAGAAAAGGAGTGACTTATCAAATGAAGTTGAAAGATAAAAGGAAGACGAGACACAAGGAGAGGATGACTTTTGCGATTGAGATTAATTTTCTTGAGTGATTATATTTTTTTTGAGTGAGAGTACATACATTTTTGAGTGAATCTGTAACAGAGTGTTCAGAGGTTCATTCTGTATATTTTGAGGGATTCAAACTAGAAAATCCACAAGGGAGTTGTGGTCAGATAAGTAGTTGTGTGAATCACTGTTCAAATAGAGTGTAGAGTGAGTCTATGCTGTAAACCCTTGGATGGTGTTGGAGTTATTCACATAAATGAAAAAGGTCTGAAGGGAGAGTGGGACACTCTCCTAAAGGTTCATTTTGAAGGAAAACTGCTTCTGCAATTTGTTTGTTCTATTTACATGCGACTTTGGATACTTAGTGTACAAGTATCAATGTAACACCCCGCCTAAACTTACTAAAATTAGAGTAAATTTTTCGCGCTATAAATGGAAAGCACTTATTTAATTTTCGAAAACTTATATTAATTTTTCAAAAATACTTTAACCTAAAACGCGGGATGCTACTCAACTTTAATCTTATACCTTTAATCTTTATCTCTTTAATCTAAAATGCATGCGACCAAGTAAAATCCATTCTAGAATTAAGGCCATGAATAATACCAGATTAAGCATGCATATTTTGAAAATCTGACATAATCTGAAATCTGACATCTAAAACACAAGTCTAACATGCAGAAGCAAGTACAAGTTCAAAAGACACACAGCATAAAACAAACATAGATAATGCAAACATGTTCAGATACTATATGACATGTTTTCACAAAAATATCCTGAAGCTGGACCAACACCACACATCTGCTCACGCTGCACGCGCTCCGTCACCTGAAAAAGAGGGTAGTGGGGAGGCGTGAGCACAAAGGAATCAATGGTGCTCCGTCAAAACCGACACTGAATACTCAGCACAATTAATAACAAACTATGAAATCAACATATATATGAATAAACTGGTCTGACTATGGGACTAACGATAAACCGGTACTCATGTGCACACTCTGGGGGTCCCCTCCCACAGAAATCCAGAAAAAGGCACTAATCACCCCATCTGGACGCTAGACTTAGGAAGGGCCCTAATCACACACATCCAAGTCATAACTGAAATACTGAAATATTGACCAAGACGGGATCACTCATCTGTCTCAGTCCTTCAATTTAATCACATATAGATCTCAGACATGGTAAATTATTAAAAGCGACGAAATACACAGTACGTGGTCCCCACCTGGAAAATGACGAATGCAGATGCTGAAATATCTAAAATATGTTGTGTAGCAGGCAGAGGCTCGACTCTCCTCAAGCTACAAATTATGAGCGAAATATTCTAAGTACTAGGCTCAGAATAAAACTCAAATCTTTAATATCTTATTGTCTAGGTTCGTTCACTCTGCTTTAAAAATCACTTTAGGGATTACGAGCTGATTTTGAAAATATTATCGTCTTTGAGGCATTCTAGAGTTCTCTGAAATATTTCTAAGTCTGGAACTAAAATCTGACTGAAATCTAATCTATATCTGAATCTTAAAATCTATCTGGAATCTTAACTTTATCTGAAATATTAATTACATCTGAAATCTAATCTATATTTCTAAGGCCGATAATTAATATATATATTCTATATGATTTATATTGATTTCAAAATCAATAACTGCAGCTAAAATCTCAATCAAACTAATATTCTATTTTTGTCGCATTAACGACTAAAGTCCCGATTATTAAATCTAAGTCAAATGACATCCAAAATTCACGAAAATTGAAACATATCATCCTCAATATATATAAGGTCCACGGTCAACAAAACAAGTCTAAAGCCAACTTCTAACCTAGTCAACTAGAAATCGCTACGACCGGTCAACGCATTTGAACGGCTCGTTTACCTATCAAACATAGTCCAAAAATTCTCAAATTTCAACCTCAGCCTCAAAACTACGTAACGAATTTTATAGTATTTATTTCGGTATTTTATCACATATATTTCAATGGGTCCTAAAAAAGGGCTTTAAGCTCGTATGTCTCGTTTTTGTCAAAATCGCTCAAATCACATATTTTTTTCACTTATCTCATTTATAATATTAAGTCTAAGCCAAATAAATTATGTTTTATCGAATATACCTTTAATACTCGAAAACAAACGTTTCGGAATATAGTTCGGCTAAGAGATGAAGAAGAAAGAGCAACCGATTCGGATCTTGAGCTACTAGGATCGGACCTTGGACTGTGGGCTCGGTTTTTCTGCTGAAAGTCCAGATCTGGGCTCGAGGACTGTTAAACTTTTCAGATCTGTGGCTAAGGGAGGTG
>CACSLK010006441.1:7494457-7509515 GCA_902706635.1 Striga hermonthica
ATTACTAGGGTTAGGTGATAATGGGTGGCCTACCCTATTAGTATATATAGACCCTCTTGGTTATGGTCCCCAATACACTAAATCAAACATAGTTCTCTCTTCTCCCCATCGAAATTGAGAATGACGGTCCCATATGAGGAATAAGGCGATTTAGTTGAGGAAGGCCATAAAACCGACATCGTTCGTGATCGAGGAAGTGTTCGTGATCCAAGTCCATGGTGATCGGATCTATAAATCCACCTAAGGTACGCTTCCGCTATCTAGCTTGATTCTCGAATATTTGATATGAAAGCTCCTGGGATATAGCGATGGTTTTCGCATATAGCTATTTTCCAACATTAGATTGATTCTTCTCTCAGTTAGAGGCGTACCAGGCCTGTATTAATCTCCAGAGCATATGGTTCGGAGTTAGGCCCATGAAAGGACAAAGGACGGTGGAGTTAGAAGCTGAACCCGACATCTTCACCCACTTCTCCATGATATCCCGGTCTTAGGTGATGATGGTGACGGTGGTCACCGGGTCCTTCATGATCTGGAGCAAGATCGGGCACAAGAAGTATTGGGTACTTCGATATCATCCGTTTATTATTTTCTGTTTTTCGATTATTTTGGGTCACAAAAACCTAACAAGCTCCTTGAGATCATTTATGCAAAGGAATTAGCGTCCACAATATTTTAAATCTAAAATTTTCATAACAAGGATAGTGTGCAATCCAAAAATTAAAACCAAAGTACCAGATTTGTTTATGGTTTTAGATAATCCAATTTTACAGTTTAAATTATTCAACTTTTAGGTTATATTTGTAAATACATGTTTTTAGACATTTTTATTCGTCCAAACTCAAAAATAAAAAATTAAAATAAGAATATTTTTATATTTAGATTTTTTATCTTATGTAAATATATAAAAAATAAAATAAAATTATATTAAATTAATATTCATGAACATTATCGAACATTAGCGAATATGCTCGTGTTCGTTCGAGCTCGACTCGATTAATTTACTATTCGAGCTCGGCTCGATTAACAAAAGAACGAGCTTTTGTTTGCGAATGTTCGGTTCGTTTACAACCCTACTCAAACGCATCACTGCTACATGTTGTCCTGCATGCAACACTTCCATACACTTATTACTTGTCTGTCAAGTACGCGCTCATTGCATTTCCTTTTTATAGTTTGCAAAAATCACTGAATTGTACCCTACGGGAGACCACGCTCAATTCATTACTCACAAAATTACACCCAAAGCATTAAATACTATAACGCTGATCTATATTGTCTTGTCGAGATATTTTGCCCTACGAGACCACATTGAATTCATTACTCACAAAAATACACTCAGAGAGCAATAAATACTATATCGCTGATCTATATTGTCTTGGCGATCTCAATTACAATGTAGTAATTCACAAATATTTACGTTTGGTAACTCTTTGTTATCAATAAATATATAAGTTAAATAATTTGTATTTTGTCATTTATTTTGTCATTAATCATTATTTATTTTATGATTTTAATTATTACACATGCATAAGATATAAAATTTTAATTTGAATATGTGCATATATGAATGTGTATATAATCAAACACAAGTTGATTTTTATCCTGATTGGGAAATAAATAATGAATAAATAAAAATTAAATTATGCTTTAAAATCTACCGAATCTATAGTTCATCACACGTGTTCAATGCATCCTCATCGAAAATAGCAAACTGCAGATAAATTATTGCAAAATCAGTTTAGGGTGAGTAAATATGAATTCAACTAGTAAAAAACTAATTTATTTTTAATTATAATTAAATTTGATGAAAAGTAGTATGGTTAGTTGTTAGTGGATGGATATATTAAAATAATATTTAAATTAAAATAATAAAAGTTGATTTGATATAAAAGTATGAGAAAATAATTGGAAGTTATGATTAGTTAAAATTATGTGAGTTGATGAATATGAATTAAAGTTGATGTGATGTGTAATAATGACTGGTTGATATTATTTAATTATATTAATGATATTAAAGATAGTGTAGTCTATTACTATATAAAAGAGCTAAGGAAAAATATTTGAAAAACTCAAAAATAATTGTTTTATTTTCCCCTCAAATGTTTAATTTCCCCCTCAAATTTTATTTGAAATATTTGGCTAATGTTTTATATGGTAATAGATTTTATAGGTTAGTTATAGATAACAGAATCCAGGAGATTCTAACTTCCCTTAAAATATGGAAACACTTTTGTTTAATTAAAAAATAAATAAATAAAGAAAACTATGAATAGAAACGTGTACAAAGAATTTGAAGATCTTGTGGTAACATATACTCGTCAAAATGCGTCTGATTTTTTTAACAAAAAAAAATAGAAATGGGATGATCTTGAATTTATTTTTCCAATTTAATCAACCACTAATGTATATCTTATATATATATATAGTTTATTAGAAAAACCAAAAAAAAAATTGTAACAATTTCCGAAATAAAAACTTTATAAGCGTCTGATTTAAATAAATTATTACATTTTTAAAATTTTTGTTTATTCTGGACATAAAATTTAAAAAAGATAATAATACAAAAATTGTGTTGTAACATTTTTCGAAATAAATACTTTCTAAGCGGCTGATTTAAAAAATAAAATATTGTTTTTCTAAAATTTTTGTTTTGATTTAAAATTTTAATACGTTTATAATTAATGGTTTATAATTAATAGTAATTAAAAGAATCCAGTATGAAACACATTTCCTTATTTAAATTTATTGCCAATATGTAATTTGATTTATTCCAATAAGTTCCCAACCAATCTCAATCACCAAAATTACATGTAACACCCCGCTTTTCCATAAATATCAGAGTGCATTTTTCGCAAAACTTTTCTTAATAATACATATTTATTTGCGAAAACCTTTTCGGGATGCTACTAACAACCATTCATTGCTTTGAAAATCCGTTATCTTTATTAAAATTTAACCTTGAAGAATAAATGGATTAACTTAGATCAACTGGCATGTAACACTTTATAAAAGTCTGTCTGATAAATCAGTTTAAAAAAATAAAAACTAACATGCTAGTTGAAATATCGTAAAGTGACAGCGGAAGTCATACGTGGCAAAACATAGCTGTACAATGATGTACAATGGCTAGAAGCCATATCTGAGACCACAATCCACCAACCAACTCACTCCTCTAGTCCGACTCTGTAACCTGAAAAACATAAACATCGTGGGGCGTGAGCACTAAAATGCCACTCTCCGCAGAAACTCATACTAAAGTAAACATTAATAATAATATCAATATCATGACTGCAGGTATATATAAGTAAACAGTAAACTCCAGACACAAGGTCTGTAACTATACTGAACCTCCTCGGACACTATGTCCGCCATGTGCACACTCCGATGGGCAATTAAGGCCTCGCGCCTCCATCAGAGCTTTGGATGGGCAATTAAGGCCTCGCGCCTCCACCCAAAGTGGATAAACTCATATACATACCTTAAAACATGACAGAGCGACTATAACCCATGTAATACCCAGTCTGAGTTCCCACCTGAATTGCTGGTTGAAAATGTAAGTGCTGATCATCTGGATCCTGAACAAACTGAAAATAATATAAACAATTACTAAATACTATGCTCAGACTGATAAAAATAGCTGATTAATATGTTAAGATTCTCTACTGGACTTTAACATGATATCTGGACTTAACCGGTATAACCGGAACTGAATAAACTCGGAACTAAACTAACATGAATTTACTGAACTGGACTGGACTTGGAATTTAACTGAAAATGGGACTGAAATCATGAACCGAGACTAAAATAATATTTATACATGAACCGGGGCTGAAAATACTTAAAAACATACTGAACCGGTCTAAATTGCTTTGAACCGGTCTGGCCGGACTGCCGGTCTGCTCGGACCGGTCGGTCGGCGACTGACTCGGCCAACGAGCCTGCCAAGGCCGCGTGCGCGAACGATGCCTGGACTGGCCGTGGCTCTGACTGTTGGGCGTGAACGGTGCATGTACTTGGGCTACTATGCACGTTGGCGGCCACTGGCCACGGCCTGCGTGACTAACGTGCAATTGGTGCTTCAAATACACGACGCTGAGTACTGGCGGCGTGTTGCGTGCACTGGACAGGGCCATGGGGTGTTTATCGTACACAACCGACGGTCAACTGGACGCTGGTTTGCTGACTGACGCTGCGCGGGCGCCACCAGGCGTCACTCGCTGCGCTGGCTACTCGTGCGGCTCATTTGGGCGCTGCCGAGGCCATTAACGCGTGATACTGTGCGCTGGTATGCGTTACCGCACGCTGGCGTACTTGACTGGGTGTTGGCGTGCACCAACGCGCTGCCAACGATTACTCGCAGCGGGTACTGACCACCCGCAGTACCTACTACGCACTCTCCGTGCTCTACTCACACTACCCGCTATGCTGGGCGACTGCTAAGGCGTGGCTGCCGCTATGTGCGGACAGCTCAGCCACGACCGGCCCTTGCCGGCCGTTTAATGACTACTCTCAACTGAACCAACATCAAATAACATAATATGACTTGTCATGACCATATATGCTGATTTCCCCCAAAAACCATGAACTTCATTTGACGGACTCGAATAGCGTCGAAGCGTGCGCTCCGTGCGCCCTTGTTCGGCGTTAGGCCAAACACTCGAACAAACATGAACTTTTATCGAACAACCTCAAAGAACTGATCATTATATATTATTTAAAGCTTATTGAGACTAGGGTTATTCGAACAATTCCGTTCATAACAAAGATACACGAAAGGGCAATCAATCGGCCCGTAGGCATGAACTTCGTGTATAGTTCACTTTCTTGAGCCAAATCACGAACCAAACTTCAACTTATCTTGACTAACATGAAATAACTGAACTTAAAATGATCTAACATGATCAAATAAGCATGAATTACTCGGTGTTATCCGAACAAAACCGAACCTCACTCGGTTATGACCTACATGGCCAAAACCGAACCCTTTACGACGTTTTCTTGCATTTCTTGACATGAACTCATCAAACTGAATTTAGCATGATATTATTAACATGAAAAGAGGCTGAATATGAGGTTACCTCCTCAAGAGTTCGGAGAATTTTCCCTGAACGGGCATGATTCACTACCTCTGAGCATATGCGTACGTGTGTGTGTATTAGGGCTAATAATTCTTGCTAAGTATTTGCTGAGTGTTTGGCTTCGACTATCAGCCCTATTTTTGCCCCAATTGCTGATATATATACGGTGAAGAATGAGGGAAAATTGGGACAATTGCTCGGCCAATGGCCTTGCGCCATTTACCGCACGATTAAGGTCGAAGGGTGGCGTTTGGATGCCTACTCACCCTACGCATTGCTTAGTCATGGCTCCGATCCTTGCACCAGCCTCCAAGTGTCCATGAACGGATGACTATGCACGTAAGGATTGGGGAGTCTTGATCTTTCAGCGATTAGTTCGACTAAGCACGGCTTAGACGCGCTAAGGACGTGCTTATGTGCACTAATGGCCGTGCTAAACATGCTCAATGCTAAGCTAAACATGATTATCCCTAAACATGATTAACCTTAAACTAATCCTCATTAATGTTAATTAATCATCATTAACATTAAGCTAATCATGATTATCTTAAGCTAATCTTGATTAATTAGCTTAAACATGGATTAAGTTAATTAAGTAAGGTTTAATGACCATTACCTAATTAATGATGGACGGTGTACCAAGTATCAACGCGTCGCTGTATAGACATGACGACGTTCATATATGGTAACCTTAACCGAACGTACTCGTTTTCGATTACAACTTGACCTCGGAACTTAATTCGGACATCCTTGACTTAGACGATTAATTATAACATTAATATTTCGAATAGTTCGTCAACTTGGCTTATTAATTCTGGACTCATTAACTAATTAAATGAATCGGAATTAAATCTGAAAACTCATTTGGTTATCAACCGAATAACATATCGACTAATAGTCGAACTTGGAATATAACTGACGGAATCACTTGAACTTGATCATGAACATGACTATTTATTAACAAAGGCTAGCTTTAAAATTAAAAGCTAGTATTTTCCTATATTAATAAAACTTGGGGTATAACAACCCACCCTCCTTAAAATATTTCCGTCCTCGGAAATACTAAAACTGAAATGTACAAGCTTAACATGAAGCTTATACTTATCGCTTGACATAACTTGAAAATTCAGTATTGAATACTGAACATTAGACTTGATCTTAACTGAGAAATCAACAATTCATAATTAAGTGAGTTGATGATTAATACTGACTGGAACGGGACACTTTTCTGAAATAAAGTGTTCCATTACATATACTATTAACAACATAAGTTTTGAATGTGTTGGTCTTCATCTCCTAGTTGATTATTGATCTTCAGTCTGAACATTGGTTGTGGAAACTCCCAGTCGTTAGTACTCCTGGAAAATTGCAGAGATTTGCACATGTACAAATGAGGGTAACTAGCAGTTCTGGTAACTACCTTTCGTGAATGTCTACTCGATATGCGACGCATCGTTCGCGGCACATTGTAATGCGGCATACCTGCTCCTCATCAAGTGAGTGCCGCATACCTGCATACAGCACCTGGCGAACATTGTACCTGCGACGTCGATGTAGTCTGTATGGCTGTTCATATCTGTATCTCGACTAGTAACCTCAATGTACTATAATACTAACTCTCTGTGATTTGCCAGTGTACTGTAACGCAGGCATAGCATCCCTCTCTTCTGGTGTCCTGCATCTTTGATTGGAAAACTCGGTTGTCATCATGGCATGATATGTTGTTGTTGATTGGTCTTCTTCGCCGTGTCGTATACCGACAGGTTGTACCTGCAACTGTTTACCTTTCCTGAGGTTAAACATAACCTCAAGAAAAGTTTATCATAAACTGATCCTTCCTACGAGTTCTCAAATTATCAACATTTGAGAATCGAGGCACTGGACATACTTGAAATGACTAATAAGTCTTGTCTTATTAGACAGACTATCCTTGACTTAGCATAGCTGGCCTGAGCATTCACATAACTGAATATCCAGGACTTGACTTTTATATGACTGAATCATTCTTTATCTGAACCTTGGAAGCTATCCCGAGACAACTAAATGGTCGCCTCGGAATTTTGGAACATGACATTTACTAACTTACTTGACTTGATAAGGTACGACTTCAAGTTTCCAGGTAAAACTGGACTAATAGTCTGTATTACAGACCTCCATTTTAACCCAGCTGAACAACTATTATACGTCGACCTTGAAGTCATGAACATTCTCTTTAAATCGTGAACATTGGCTCATGACTGTGTACTATATAGGGCTGCTCCAGTATCAACTGGTCCCGCAAGTACTGAATAAATAACTTATCTTGAACTTTGGCAACTAAACTCAGAGTATCTAACTGGTAAGATACCCTACTTAGCTGACTCTAAAGGTTGTTACTTTCTGAAACTGTACTGCTCCGGTCTCAGCTTCAAGCCTCCATGGCATACCCGGCTTAATGGCTCTTATTTCAAGCCTCCATGGTAACCCGGACTTTTGGCTCTTATACACTGGAAACCGTTACTTGACAATAACTGGAAAAAAAATATAACAACCTTTAACATGAAAATCTCGCCTTGAACTTGATTTACTCACTTGACTTAGGAAAATTAAGCTTATTCCCTGATCTAACTCAAGGAATTCTTCCTTGGAACGTGCCAACTGATTGGCAACATGGGCAATTTTCGATAGTAAATGCCCGAGGAACAAAATTGCTAAGATTTGTATAACATAATTGTTTACAAATCACTGAACGAGGCATTAACTTAATCTGAATAAGTCTAGAATGGAATCTAGGGTTCTCAATCCTAGCCCCTTTCTAGAGTTCTGAAATCAGACTCGAACATCCTCACTGATGACTTTATTGAAGCTGATCAATAAGGACACAAATTTCTTGACGAGTCGCTAAACATGACTAGGGAATGCTGACATAAAATCCGAGTATACTGACTACTGGTCATGAACATAATTCGAGCATCTTAACTATGTCATAACTGAGGAATTTCTGAGCATAGAAATAGTAAATTGTTTATAATTTAAAACTTAATCAGCAGTTACCTGGTAGTCGGCGAGGCGTGAGCGTGGTGTGGTCGGGTTTTCTGAAAACTTTCTGACTTACTGAAGTATTCAGATACACACAAATGTGCTCTGATACCAACTGTAACACCCCTCTTTTCCATAAATATCAGAGTGCATTTTTTGCAAAACTTTTCTTAATAATACATATTTATTTGCGAAAACCTTTTCGGGATGCTACTAAAAACCATTCATTGCTTTGAAAATCCGTTATCTTTATTAAAATTTAACCTTGAAGAATAAACGGATTAACTTAGATCAACTGGCATGTAACACTTTATAAAAGTCTGTCTGATAAATCAGTTTAAAAAAATAAAAACTAACATACTAGTTGAAATATCGTAAAGTGACAGCGGAAGTCATACGTGGCAAAACATAGTTGTACAATGATGTACAATGGCTAGAAGCCATATCTGAGACCACAATCCACCAATCAGCTCACTCCTCTAGTCCGACTCTGTAACCTGAAAAACATAAACATCGTGGGGCGTGAGCACTAAAATGCCACTGTGCTCCACAGAAACTCATACTAAAGTAAACATTAATAATAATATCAATATCATGACTGCAGGTATATATAAGTAAACTGTAAACTCCAGACACAAGGTCTGTAACTGTACTGAACCTCCTCGGACACTATGTCCACCATGTGCACACTCCGATGGGCAACTAAGGCCTCGCGCCTCCATCAGAGCTTTGGATGGGCAATTAAGGCCTCGCTCCTTCACCCAAAGTGGATAAACTCATATACATACCTTAAAACATGATAGAGCGATTATAACCCATGTAATACCCAGTTTGAGTTCCCACCTGAATTGCTGGTTGAAAATGTAAGTGCTAATCATCTAGATCCTGAACAAACTGAAAATAATATAAACAATTACTAAATACTATGATCAGACTGATAAAAATAGCTGATTAATATGTTAAGATGCTCTACTGGACTTTAACATGATATCTGGACTTAACCGGTATAACCGGAACTAAATAAACTCGGAACTGAACTAACATGAATTTACTGAACTGGACTGGACTTGGAATTTAACTGAAAATGGGACTGAAATCATGAACCGAGACTAAAATAATATTTAGACATGAACCAGGGCTGAAAATACTTAAAAACATACTGAACCGGTCTAAATTGCTTTGAACCGGTCTGGCCGGACTGCCGGTCTGCTCAGACCGGTCGGTCGGTGACTGACTCGGCCAACGAGCCTGCCAAGGCCGCGTGCGCGAACGGTGCCTGGACTGGCCGTGGCTCTGACTGCTGGGCGTGAACGGTGCATGTACTCGGGCTACTATGCACGCTGGCGGCCACTGGCCACGGCCTGCGTGACTAACGTGCAATTGGTGCTTCAAATACACGACGCTGAGTACTGGCGGCGTGTTGCGTGCACTGGACAGGGCCATCGGGTGTTTATCGTACACAACCGACGGTCAACTGGACGTTGGTTTGCTGACTGACGCTGCGCGGGCGCCACCAGGCGTCACTCGCTGCGCTGGCTACTCGTGCGGCTCATTTGGGCGCTGCCGAGGCCATTAACGCGTGATACTGTGCGCTGGTATGCGTTACCGCACGCTGGCGTACTTGACTGGGTGTTGGCGTGCACCAACGCACTGCCAACGATTACTCGCAGCGGGTACTGACCACCCGCAATACCTACTACGCACTCTCCGTGCTCTACTCACACTACCCGCTATGCTGGGCGACTGCTAAGGCGTGGCTGCCGCTATGTGCGGACAACTCAGCCACGACCGGCCCTTGCCGGCCGTTTAATGACTACTCTCAACTGAACCAACATCAAATAACATAATATGACTTGTCATGACCATATATGCTGATTTCCCCCAAAAACCATGAACTTCATTTGACGGACTCGAATAGCGTCGAAGCGTGTGCTCCGTGCGCCCTTGTTCGGCGTTAGACCAAACACTCGAACAAACATGAACTTTTATCGAACAACCTCAAAGAACTGATCATTATATATTATTTAAAGCTTATTGAGACTAGGGTTATTCGAACAATTCCGTTCATAACACAAGATACACGAAAGGGCAATCAATCGGCCCGTAGGCATGAACTTTGTGTATAGTTCACTTTCTTGAGCCAAATCACGAACCAAACTTCAACTTATCTTTACTAACATGAAATAACTGAACTTAAAATGATCTAACATGATCAAATAAGCATGAATTACTCGGTGTTATCCGAACAAAACTGAACCTCACTCGGTTATGACCTACATGGCCAAAACCGAACCCTTTACGACGTTTTCTTGCATTTCTTGACATGAACTCATCAAACTGAATTTACCATGATATTATTAACATGAAAAGAGGCTGAATATGAGGTTACCTCCTCAAGTGTTCGGAGAATTTTCCCTGAACGGGCATGATTCACTACCTCCGAGCATATGCGTACGTGTGTGTGTATTAGGGCTAATAATTCTTGCTAAGTATTTGCTGAGTGTTTGGATTCGACTATCAGCCCTATTTTTGGCCCAATTGCTGATATATATACGGTGAAGAATGAGGGAAAATTGGGACAATTGCTCGGCCAATGGCCTTGCGCCATTTACCGCACGATTAAGGTCGAAGGGTGGCGTTTGGATGCCTACTCACCCTACGCATTGCTTAGTCATGGCTCCGGTCCTTGCACCAGCCTCCAAGTGTCCATGAACGGATGACTATGCACGTAAGGATTGGGGAGTCTTGATCTTTCGGCGATTAGTTCGACTAAGCACGGCTTAGACGCGCTAAGGACGCGCTTATGTGCACTAATGGCCGTGCTAAACATGCTCAATGCTAAGCTAAACATGATTATCCCTAAACATGATTAACCTTAAACTAATCCTCATTAATGTTAATTAATCATCATTAACATTAAGCTAATCATGATTATCTTAAGCTAATCTTGATTAATTAGCTTAAATATGGATTAAGTTAATTAAGTAAGGTTTAATGACCATTACCTAATTAATGATGGACGGTGTACCAAGTATGAACGTGTCGCTGTATAGAAATGACGATGTTCATATATGGTAACCTTAACCGAACGTACTCGTTTTCGGTTACAACTTGACCTCGGAACTTAATTCGGACATCCTTGACTTAGACGATTAATTCGAACATTAATATTTTGAATAGTTCGTCAACTTGGCTTATTAATTCCGGACTCATTAACTAATTAAATGAATCGGAATTAAATCTGAAAACTCATTCGGTTATCAACCGAATAACATATCGACTAATAGTCGAACTTGGAATATAACTGACTGAATCACTTGAACTTGATCATGAACATGACTATTTATTAACAAAGGCTAGCTTTAAAATTAAAAGCTAGTATTTTCCTTTATTAATAAAACTTGGGGTATAACATTACACCACTAATGTTTATGTTACTTTAATTAAAAAAAAAAATCAAATCTAACTATAAATGTGTGAAATTAATATAATTTGCCTCCAATAAGTTCCCAATCAATGTCAATCACTGAAATTAATTAGTATATTACGTAAATAAAATTGAAGATAAAAAACATGTGCAATGATCGTGTATAAAGAAATAAATAAATCGTATGACATAGATTGATGGCAGAAACAATTCCAAAATATGTGGATCCTTACAATCCTTTTGATTCCACGTAACCAAATTTTAAATTAGATATTAGGTAAATAAAATTTAATTAAAAAAACAAAAAATTGTGTTGTAACATTTTTCGAAATAAATACTTTATGAGCAGCTGATTTAAAAAATAAAATTTTATTTTTCAAAACTTTTTTTTTATTTAAATTTTTAATATGTTTATAAATAATAGTAATTAAAAGAATTCAACAAATATAAAACTCATTTTGCTCTATTTGAAATTCAAAATTATGTTTTTAAATATATTAATAAGTGTTTATTATTTATTTTTTCTTTATGTGATATAATCTAAATTGTGTTATTAGATTTTTAAATTCAAATATTTAAAGAAAAATATCAAAAGATTTTTTAGGAATATTTTATTTTATCTTAACTTTCATATAGTTACATTTATCTAACCAAATTTTTTAAAATATAATTATTACAATATTTTAACTAATTAATTTTTTGCCTAACCGAATTATCTCATTAATAAAATTGTCAATTTTTTTAAAATTAAAATGGTAAGATTATTTGTATGGGTATATTTACCATAATATTAAACACTTTAGAAACTTTTTGAAAACAAATTTAAATTATCTCGCCTTTTACTCTATTTGAAATTAATAAACTATATTGTTAGATATATTAATAACCATTTATTATTTATTTTTTCCTTTTGTTAAAAATTATTGAAAGATTTTGTTTATTGATTTTCCACTATGGGTGTTTTTTGAAACATTTAATAAACACCCGTGTAGATTTTTTCCTTATATTTTTTCTTATGTTAAAATAAAATTCTTTTTGAAAGCATAATTAATTTTTTCCTCAAACATTGAAAATTTCGATAAGTTTATTGGTTTCTGATGGGATGATGTAAGTTGAGATTTTCAATCCAATTTCAATTGTTATGTTGTCTAATTTGTTACTTTAATTATATTGAATTTGATTTTACTCTTCATCCTCACTATCACCATCACCATCACCTTCCCCATCCTCATCACCATCACCATCCACAGCCCCATCCCCATCCCCATCTACACCAACAAAGTTATCAACATATTCATATAAATCAGCAAAATCTGAATTCACATTAGATTCTTCAGCATTCCAAACTTCAGCATTTTCCACATTCAATTTTTCTGTATTCCCCAAATTACCTTCTTCTGCATTTTCCACATTTTCCCTAACCACTTTAGCTTCTATTGCATTTTTATCTTCCCCCAACACATAACCTCTATCAGTGTCCACTATCATCAACAACATTCTTAAAGCTTTATGTTCCAACCTTCCCTGGAACTCTGAAAACTATTAATTCAAACTTATCAACCCCCAGTTTCTCAACTACTTCTCTTAAGTCAAAATAACCAAATCTATCCACATCTAAACTATGGACTGTCTTGAAAGTACCACCTAAGTACTCAACACAGTCTCCACATTTCATGAAGTAACCTCCATAGTTGACAAAAATTGAAAATTTATCACTGCGAAGCATTTAAGCATGTTTATAAACATCCATAAAAAAAACCCTAAAAACAAGAAATACAATTGATAAGTAGTACACATTCTCAGAACACTAATTCTAAAAATAAACCCAATTTTTTTTTAAAAAAAAAAAACCTAATTTTTCTAAAAAAACCCCAATTTAAGTTCTTCGAAAGCAGTCTAAGGAAAACATTTTGATATTTGAAAATGCATCATCCTTAGAAAACAAATATAAAAACACAAAAATTACCAGATTTCAACCCAACTTTGTCGCACTACTTCAGGATAAAAGACAAAAAATGAAGATTAAATTGTAGAAGAAATTGAGCGCCTTTTAGACATTACACTGTCATTTGAGATTCTCGATCCGGTTTTGAACGATTTCACTGCAAAATCTTCGTACACAGAGAAGATTTGTGTCGCGAGGCTTCGATTTTCTGGGGATTATTAAATTGGGAGAGAATTTTAGAAAATTAGGGTTTGAAAAATTGGGAAGTTTGATGAAGGATCGATCGGGTTTTGGGACTTTTGAGGAAGGATTTCGGGGTTTTTATACTTGGATTATACAGAAAATCCACGTAATTCTCTCGCTCGGTCAGCAAATGTAATAGTCCACGTAGGTACATTTTGCCGGACACGTTGGCGTCTATCGACCCTCTGACCATTTTTAAGTCCTGGAGACAAATCGGAGACAAACTTGGTATTAGATTGTTATTATTCAAAAGGTTGGATTAAATTGCCAAAAGTTGAAAGGTCAAGGTTTAATCGGCAATTAACTCTAAATAGTTTATATTTTGTCATTTATTTTACTAATGCTAAAATTTATAAAATGTACTGATCGACATATGCTTGATTTTGATCCTGATTGGGAAATAAATAATGAATAAATAACTAAAATTGAAATACGCTTTGAAATCTACCCAATCTGATAATTTCATCACGCGTGTGCAATGCATCATCCTCATCGAAAATAGCAAAGTGCAGATAAATTATTGCAAAATCAGTTTAGTACAGTTAATCTTCACTTCGACTGTTCGCATTTATCCTGGATTTCTCTCTCTACACACAGTACTTTGGTGTGTGAGAGAGAGAAGCAAAGTGCGTGAAACAATGTCGCACAACGGGAAATTGATGCCCAACCTGGATGAAAAGACGACCAAGGTGCTCAATCTGACGGTGCTCCAGCGAATAGATCCGCTGGTTGAGGAAATTCTCATCACCGCCGGTCACGTCACCTTCTACGAATTCAACATCGACAACAGCCAGTGGGTATGCTGATCATAGCTCGGTCAACTGTGGAGTCGGAGTTCATCGCTTTAGATAAAGCTGGAGAAGAAGCCGAGTGGCTTCGAAAATTTTTATCCGATATTCCATGTTGGAATACACCTTTGCCGCCTGTGATGATTCACTGTGATAGCCAAGCCGCTATAGGAAGGGCGCAAAGTAACATGTACAACGGTAAGTCTAGACATATTCGTCGTAGACATAATACTATTCGTCAATTGATCACAAATGGTATCATTTCCATTAACTACGTAAAGTCTAAGGAAAATTTGGCTGATCCTTTTACTAAAGGATTGAATAGAGATCAATTGAGAATACTGCTAGAAGGAATGAGACTAAAAATCCACAATGAAAAGAATAATCATAGTGGTAACCCTACCTTGCTGAATGGAGATCCCACTAACTTAGTTCAAGGGGAAAAATAAACTATGAAAATTCAGCTGAGCACTTGGAACATTTGAATGTCCAAGTCTATTCCCTAAAGCAATCCAAGTGCAAGATTACCTGTTGATTGTGGTGAGGGTAAGTCATC
>CACSLK010006441.1:7510255-7531337 GCA_902706635.1 Striga hermonthica
AATATAACACCTGATGGCTGGTTAATGGCTGGTTAATGGTGTAGTAACACCTGGTTAATGGTGTAGTAATACCTGAAACGTTTTCAGGTTAATGGTGCCATTTATCTCAGCCTTAAGTGACTGATGTAACTTTTGGTTCTCCCTCAGAGGTGGAAGTCCTATAAATAGGACTTAGAGCTGCAAGTGAAAGATATACAACATTTTTCATGCATTCTGAACTCTCTCAAAGCCTCACGCATCATATCATAGTGCTCGGTTCTCGATTTAATTCTTGTTCGTCTGGACTCTGAAGGCTGGTGTGCTACAGCTTCCGAGTGTATAGTCGTTGTATCTTTGGGGCATTACGCACTGACCCGTCAGCACTATACGGGGCGTATTTGTCTTGCGGATAGATTTCAATCGCCTCGGCTTCAATCTCTCCGCGTTCGAGTTGTAATTTAATTTTTGTTTTAGTTCTTTTGTACGAACTGAACAATTCAGTTAGTTCATAGGTTTCCGTTGTAATTCAAACACTTTGTTAACAAAAATAAATAAATAAAAAAATAAATATCCAAATAAATTTTATGTTATTATATATATTGTCAATACAATTAGCATATTACATTAAATACTTTAATAATGTTCAAATAATAAAATATTAATTTATAATTTACACGTATCCACACTAGTTTCTTTAAAAAAGTCCGCGTGTATGCTATTTCTCATTAAGTAATAATCATTTGTGAACTGTAGAAGAAAGAAAGAAGAAGAAAAAAACAAACACGAAATGGGAAAAATGGTCATTATTAGTAATAAGTTTCAAGTCCCGTGCTCTCTTTTGTTTCTTCTCCTTTATAAAAAAAATCAGACTCAATTTCTCCTCAACAAAATTACTTCCTCATGTCCCCCTATCAGTTTCTTACTCGCATACATATAAATTCTCTCTCACACACACAGACACCACTCACGCACACTTCCTTTGTCCCGAAGTCATCTTCTCGCAGGCGGATCCTCCGAAAGCCCTTTGGGTGAAACAACCCGCTCGGACTGTTATCGGTCTTTATCGTAGCTTCGCTCAGGTGAGTAGCTTCACTCGATATTCGAGTCAACTCTAGGGTTGTTTGATTTGTTGATTTCTGTTCATCCTGCTCGTATTGGGATCTTTTTTTTTTTTGTCTATCTAATCTTAAGTCGTGTGTTTTTTAGCGCATTCAATTTGATTGGTTCATATTTTCGCACCGGAAAATCCGAATCTTGAACTGTTCGATTTTCTTGGTGGCCGATTTAATTCAATTGATTTGTGTAGCAGTAGTTATGAACCATGTGTTGCGTTTGATTTTGGGGTTTCTGTTTGATCATAAAGTTCATATCTTTTTTTGTGTAGCAATAGTTATGAACCATGTGTTGCGTTTGATTTTGGGGTTTTTGTTTGATCGTAAAGTTCGTATCTTTTTTGTCCTCCTCGCGCCTCCCACCCCCAAATTATTTTTAGTGAATTCGACTCATCTCGTGCTAATTTATCCTGGTATCTGTTAAATTACGGTGCTACTGAGGTGTTGCAGCTCATTGGATCATCTTGTGCTACTGATTCTTGATTTCCTGCAGTCCCTTTTCTTATTTTCTTTTTAGCATCTGTATCTTTCCTTTAGTTGGAGGTTAATAAGCTCCAGATACTCGATTCTTGCTTTATTGTGTCTGAATTTCAACTTTATAATACTGGAGTTGGTTTTCTGTTATCTAGGGTGTCGTCTCAGGTACATTCACACATTTTATCTCAAAGAGGGCTTTATTGTTACAAAGTAAGATTTGGAGGTCAAGGTGTCATGAGAATTGTTAGGGGAATGCAGAAAACGATTCTCAAGGATCAGAGCTTGTTGAGCTGGAAGAACAAATCGCTCACACGTGGCATTGGCGTTACTGCCCCCAAGGCCAGAACACGCGATAAATCAAAATCTACATCTTTGTATCTCTAACTTCTTATTTTTTTGTTGGGGGTGAAAATATTTAAAATAAGAGAATAAAAAGCTCTTTGCTTGGAGTTTAAAGGAGAAAAATAATGACGCGGATTTTAGTGCAGCGAGGCTCTGGTGGTTCAGCATCATCATCAAACCAAAATAGGTCATCATCATCATCGTCGTCAACATCTTCATTATCACAACCATCATCATCTTCTTCTTCCTCTTTTTCTGGCACTGGACAAGTCGTTCAAGCTGTAAAAGATGAGAATTTGGTAGCACCAGTTCAAGAGCAGACTGTTGCGGATGAATTAGTAGAGAAATGTGTTGTATCAGTCAACGAAAGCGGGGATTTTTCTTTGGGGACTTCGAATGTCGATCATAGTCAAGGTGAAAAATCTGAGAATGATAAGAAGGCACGTGATGCTGAAGCCATGGGTCCGGAAAATTCGGTAAAAGGGTTTGGGGTATTGGAGACACTGGAAGAAGAAAATGAATCCGTGGGCCCCAGAAGTTCCTTCCACCCGGTAAGTGGCAGTACTTATCCACCACCTCCTCCCATTCCGCCTCCTAAGCCACTGTATACGAATCCTAGAAGATATGTACCTGCCGAGTCAAATGCAGTGAGGATAGGGTCGTCTAGGAGAACTTTCGGCTGGCCTGGCGTGTCAAGCAGGTCATCCCCAACTGGGTCTCACCCATCTTCACCTAGGTCCCATTGTGAAGGTGAAGGATATAACAGTGCTGATGAGCAGGGTCCATGCTTTAACGCATCCTATGATGATTCAGTCAGTTTCTAACTTTCTATTCGTCTTTAGCTTGGGTAAATTATGGTTTTATGTCATAACCAATGTATCTATCAGTTTTCTGTTACTGATTGACTTCTTTGTTTCCTCAAAAACTTCTGTTCAATCGAGTTTATGGTTTACATATATTTTTTGCATGACTATCGATGCTGTTAGTTTGCTGATTTTTAAATCTCCAGAATGTGCAAGTTTTGTTCTGTTTAATTTGGTTTGGAATACTAGGCACTGTCATTTGCTTGAGATTATCAGTGTTGTCTGTTGCAGGAAAGGGAACATCAGTTTGTGATTGATTTGAGGCGTGTTAAAGGCTTGGAAGTGAGAAAAATGCTTGAGGATGGGAACTGCCTTTTCCGTGCTGTTGCAGATCAAGTATATGGTGACTCTGAACTATATGATTTGGTTAGGCAGATGTGCATTGACTATATGGTACGGGGAGTTGCCTTCTTATCTTCATTAGGACCCCTTCACTTTTGTATGCCTGGGTTCTAGTATGACTTTCAAACTTTCACTAGTCACATTGAGTTATGATCAAAATTGCTGGCTGCAAGTGGGATTAAGGCTTGTTTTGTTTTCTAACTTTCATTAATCATTACAAACATGGTCAGATGTTCACACAGAGGATAAACATTATTGCGAAATATATTTAAACGTGACATGTATATTTTCTGTTCATGCAGGAGAGAGAAAGAGATCATTTTACACAGTTTATAACTGAAGGATTTACTTCCTATTGTAAGAGGAAGAGAAGGGATAAGGTACATGATATTCTGATCTTATAAATGAATCTTATGTCCTGTAATTTTATGAAGAGTTTCAATGTATATCTCTTGTTAGTTGAGAAGATATTGTAAATAGCAATTATCGAAAGATTTTATTTTGGTGTTCTTTCAAAAACTAACTGTCTCCGAAAAAGTTTGTCTTGTGTTCTGTCACATAATCTGTCGATGCATCCAAATTAAAAGTCTATCAACCAGCATTTGTGTGAGCCCTATATTCATAAAATTACTGCAACGTTAATATTAATATATTAATGGTTGAGGGGAATCTGTGTAAGTGTGTTCTTGATTGTTTGGTATGGTGAATATTTCTTTAGTAACTGGAGGATGATTTAAGAAGTTAGTCTTGAGAACAAGTGAGGATGAAATAGGGTATCATTTTAGTCAAAGTTCTCATACTCTTGAATTTTTTCATTGTGTTGCCCGGTGTCGAGTTTTTGCTTGAAGCTAAGCTATAATTGAAGTATCTTTGCACTTACAGTTTATCGTGGGACATGGAAGAATAATGAATGTCTCTTGAGAAGGAAATTGTTACTATATCTTTGTATGTCTTTCTCAATGTTCGGAATGATGAAGAGCATGATATAGGTATTTTTGTTCTTATGTCTGTAATTCTCGGTAATTCATAAATCATGAATTGAAGTCTCATATAATTTGAATAGGACGGATAAGAGTGGAAGCTATTGATTAAATTTTGCATGATTTTGGGTCTGATACCGATTGAATGGTCGGGTATCCATGCTATTAGTGCTCTATTGTTGATGAGCATTCAGTGTTAAAAGCATTCTTGTCTTCCTTGATAGGTGTCTTCCTGATTTTCGTGGTCTTAATTATTCATAATTTGGTTTCTTTTTCTGGTTTCCAGGTTTATGGAAATAATATGGAAATCCAGGCTCTATCAGAAATGTACAATCGTCCTATTCACATATATTCTTACAGCACAGGTGTTTTTGACTTCTAATACAATCATGCTTTGTGCTTCTGCTTAATTTCTGGTTAATCTGCTGGACTCTAATTAACATGAACAATTTTCTGTTCATAGAGCCTATCAACATATTCCATGGAAGCTATAATACAGATACGCCCCCAATACGTCTCAGCTACCACCACGGAAATCACTATAACTCCCTTGTCGATCCACGCAGAATGACCATTGGAGCTGGCCTTGGTTTTAGCTCTCTTCAAGGGGTATGTTTGACTTACAAAATATTAATAGTAATCATAATAAATCCATTTTTTCGTTTAAAAATTATAAATAGCATTGAATTTTAATTTCGTTTGTTAACTAGGTTCGATTTGAATTGAGCTAATATTACGTGTGAAACATATGCAGTTTGGCCTTAATTTCTGATATGTATATTTATCGCTCAATTATGGTGTTTTTGACAGAGGAATGTTGATAAGGATCAGGTCAAAGCAGCTATTAAAGCTCAACAAGATCAGCAAATTGACAATGTAAGTATTTGGTGGCTTTGAATAAAGAATAACATACATTTTATGTGTTCCGATAGTGAGAGAAAAAAAAAATTTGTTCGTTACGTAAGGCACTTCTTGCTGAGGGACGATTCTACTCTGATGTTGAGCTGACCGAGAAGGAAATTGAGCGAATGGTGATGGAAGCTTCTAGAGCCGAGTATATTGCTGACGACAAGTTCAAGCAGCAGGTCGGTCACAGGGAGTCATCCACTTCCAGAGCCGAACCATCATCTTCTGCAGCCAGTGAGTTTCTTAACTGTTCTCCATTATAAAATGTGCTTGCTTTCTGCATATTATGTGTGGATGGATATCTGCAGAATCATATCTGCGATTTTAGATTGACTTCAAACAAGGGGCATGATGAGAAAGACTATCCTTGAAGTTTTGCTAAATAACTAAAGAAATTGATGACTATAGAAATTACAAAGACCACCCTTGAGATTGGATCACTCAGTACTTCCGCCACCTGATTTTTTTATTTGTTTTATTACATTCTTCAGCTTTCCTGATTATTAGTCCACATTCATATCGTCAGTTTTTAAGATAATAGGAACAGCCACGTATAAGGATGGGGCTATCTGCAGTATTTTGGGAAGTTTAGGATTGTAACTGTTAAGTAATTATAGGACAAGCCGCGAGTTTTATTTTTTCATTTACATATTTTTTTCCTCGTCTTTTCTTTTGATTTACTTTAGCAATATCTTAGTTTTTTTTCCCCTTTTGGTTTGCAATGGTTCACAAAATTGGAAATCTGGTTTATCGCTTGTTAAAATTTTCCAGATTTAAATTAAATACGAAAACTAGAGGCCTAATTAGTAAATTGACCGGACAATTGTCTTTACAAAAAAAAAAAAAAATATATATTTTTTGGAGTTAAACCTCAGTGTAGTTTTGCAACTAAAAATATCTTGCATGAGAAGCAAGAATATATTTAATGTTATCAAATTTTTACTTAATTATCAGGACCAGGAAGTGATGCCAAGCTGGAAGGCAGGCGTGAATCCAGCTCGCCAGGTTCGGTTTTGAACAGCAGCATGCAGATTATGCTGTCTATGGGCTTTAGCTATTTGCAGGTGGTCGAGGCTTACAGCATTTTTGGGGACGACGTTGATTCCATGGTCTGTTATCTTTTAGAAATGAGCGGTAATGGCAGGCGTAAAGGCAAGGCTACCGAATGAGTGGGGAAAAAGAAAAGAAAAAGAAAAAAACTGAGAGCTCGTGGGTGGGCCGTGGCTCATGTGGTTAGTTTTCCCCTTTTTTCTTTTTTTATGGAGAGCTATGTAGAACTTTTTCTGAGATACTGCTGCTATCTTTAGCTGATACTAAGTACTCCAATAAGATGGACACTTCAGTTTACATAATGATATGCTTCTTGTTTTCGTCCTTGATTGGTATTCGTGGAACATTGTTAGTTACATATTCTATTGAGCCAATTTGTTTTTACGGCCTTAAAAGCTGCAACGCTATGAAGTCCATATGGCAATTCCATACACATCGCCTTAAAAGCTATCCCGCCATAAAGGCATTACAAATTGAGCTATTCTATTTAGATCGTCTTTCAAGCGTCAAATTGCGAAGGCCACGCAATTGAATAGCTCCATTTTGGTCGCCTCAAAAGCATTTTTGCTATAAAGGCTTGCTTAAAAGCAGTGAAGGCCATGCTATTGGGTTGTTCCGTGTAGATCGTCACAAAAGTTGAAAAGCTACAAAGGCTATTCTTCCAAAACTTCACGAACAAACACTATTAAATTACTTAGACGATTTCTATCGAAACTCTCAAATATCATTTTGCAAACTTATTTGCTTAAAGTTTCTGCAAAACATATTTACTTAAAATCTTTCCGACGTTCTTTTCCAAACCCAAACAAAAAAAAAAAAAAAATAGAGAAAATTGTTGAAAGGCAACAGTCGGCCACAAAAGCAAAACATAATTGTCCAAAGGCCACACTCGGCTAAAAGTAGTTACTAAAAGGATGCCATCTAGGGCTCCAACGGTAAGGTCTCATCGGTTGAAGGCCACTCGGCCTAGGCATCAGCAGTGGGCTCGACTTGGGCTACTGGGACGATCTCGGTGGTAGGATCAGCAATCTGCTTCTGAGGTGGCCTCTTCCATGGCAACAACCACAGGCTTGGAATCCGTCTAAAGCAACGTCTCTTTCCCCTTGCTCGGAGGGGTCACATCTTTCGATGACAATACCTAGAGCACCATAGCTGAACCATGGTTGAGTTGGGTGATTAGCTCGCGTCCACTGGAGTCGCCGATCGTTCCTTCAGAATCGATGCCTCACCAGGGTTGGTTTCACTCTCTTCATCGAAACTCAACTCCAACAAACCCTTCTTTTTGGCGTATTCTTCTTTGATGATGTCCACGCTTATGCACCCTCGAGCAGCTTTAGGACCCAACCAATACTCAACGTGTGGTTGGACTTGTGTGGGGTCTAAACCGAACAGATGGTGAGAAGGGAAGTCACGTGACAAATAGAAATGCACGTGTAAGGACGAACCGAATACGATCACGACAGGCCGCCCGTCGGGCGGACGAACATAGGAAAGCAGAATCTGTCGTAATCATTGTCCAAATCGGTCGTACCATGCACATTAAATGCTAAGATCATCCCAAATCCCCCATCTAACGGCGAGGGAAAAGTTGGGGCACGTGGCATAATCCGAACGGGCCACTGATATTGAGATTAGATTGCATAGTACAATTAGCATTTAATTCGGAATGACTAATATCCAAGAATATCCTGTAAAAAGGAATGTAAAAAATCCCCAAGAGGGAAGTAAAAGGTCCCTAAACTTCCTATATAAGTGAGGGGAGGACATCATTTAATGCAATGAGTAAATGCTCTCATTAATTACTCTATAAGTCACGGATAGCCTGAGCATTCGGACCAATAAATTAGACCGAATCACATTCACAAATACTATTCGTGCAGATCGAACAAAGCATACATCTTAGTGTGCAGTTCGAACACATTGTTGGTCATTTTTAGACATCAACACTTGGCGCTAGAGGAAGGGCTATTCCAGCATGTCAAAAACAACTTCATCATCATCAAGCCAAAGTCGCCGCCGAGACACGCCGGAGGAAAGGGAAGACCGGCAAAACAACCAAACTACGAGGACGGACTACTCAGCCTTTTTCAAAGACCCAAATTTTGTTAAGGGAATATCAAACTTGATAACACAGATCCGACCCTCTACGTCTCAAGCACCCAAAACCCCAGCCAAGAAAGACCTTACCAACACTCTCAAAGGCAAGAAAACGGACGTTCATGAAGAGACCACTCGATCGCCCGGGAGCACGAAGGAAAAATCTACCACCCGGACAGAAAATGAACAGACAAACGAAAGTTGCTCGGTCACGGACACTCGAACCCGCAACACCACCCGGTCAGTTTTCAAACGGCTGGGAAAAAATGTGGCCGACGACGACTTGAGGAAAACATTGCTCAGAAAGCGAACGACCAAGCCGAAGAAGAGGAAATGAAAACTCTCCGAAGAAGAATAGCCGAACTCGAAGCTCGACGTTCGGCCCAAAAACGACTTGCCTCCACCGGACAAGACCTGACAGAAGTCCCTCTCAAGCGAGCCGCGACCACCTCAAGGGCACGAACCGAGTTCAGCCCAGCCGAATCCGAATCACCCCTAACATTTGATATTTTGCAGGAACAGTTACCCGAGAAGATCAAGATCCCACAAATTGGATTTTATGACAGAACATCTGACCCGGACACCCACCTGGGACTATAAACGTTGTGGATGGACCTGCATGGAGCGCCGGACGCCCGCCGCTGCCGAATGTTCTCATTAACTCTGGGAGAAAAGGCGCAAAGATGGTACCATTCGCTCGCCCCACATTCGGTCGCTAGGTGGTCACAATTGAAGCCAATGTTCCGAACAGACTTTATCGGATCCCAGGCATGCCGAATTCCCAAAGAATCGATCACTCATATTGTCCAAGGAGCGGACGAAAATTTGAAGGATTATATCACTCGTTTCAACGAACGGGTAAAAAACATGGAACCGTGCCATCAGAGACCCTGCTCGTTTCAGCATATTCAGGGTTGAGACAAAATTCGATGTTCAAATGGACCCTTTGCCAAAACAAACCCCAGACGTACCACGAATTTTTGATGAAAGCTCAACAGCATATCATGGCAGAAAAAAACATGTTCGTCCCGTCATTTCCAGCCCTGAACGAACCACCTACTAAAGCGAAGGAATCTCGACCGAACAAGGAGTTCACGAAGGACGGAATGAGTGCCCAATTCCGAGCCATGCAGAGGAAACATCACGAGGAACTCACGAACAGCTATCAGGGAGTGTATTCGGCCGGTGCGGCCGTGATGTACGAAGAGCTGAAAAACAAGGGGATCATCCCAGACCCTAAACCGATCAGGGCCGACGAGGAGAATTTAGACAAAAGCCGATATTGCACTTACCACAAATCGCACGGCCACAATACCGACCAGTGTCGGAATTTGATATCTGCTTTGTTAAAACTAATTGATGATCCGCAGGTAAGGAGGTTCACTAGGATGGACGGAGGCAACCGGAGGCCAAGAAACGACGACCGAATGAACCCAGGAGACGAGCTCGACTTTGGAGCGAATCCTCGGAGAACGAACGGACATCCCAATGAAATCTTGACGATCAGTCAGGAGCAACGAGGTGAGACAAGTGCATCCGGGGGAAGGAAAAGGACAACATCCGGGCGAGACGAGGAGCATTCGGTTCACATCCCAATCCGAAGAAGCGGACCGCCCACGAGGGTCAATACGAGCCGAGAAAGTACAAGCGTGTCAAGAAGGCAGGTCAAGGCATACGTCCGGAAGGCATACAACACAGGACACCAAGTCAGCCGAGCGGAGGTCAACCGGCACGTGCCCATGCCCACGAACTTAATAATGTTTTCGGATGAAGATTCTCTCCCATTCGATAATCTGCACTCAGACGCGCTCGTAATCACAGCCCTCATCTTCCGAATCCCAGTTCACCGAATCATTGTGGACACTGGGGCGTATTCAAGTATTTTGTATTTGACCGCATATTTCTTAAAATAGGGATAGATCGAAGCGAACTGTGCCCGTGCAACGACCACATAACAGGTTTCAACGGACAAGCAACCATTCCGGAAGGAGAAATCACATTACCAATCGAGCTCGAAGGATCAAGAGCCAACGGACGCAGGATCATGGAGACTTTCAAAATGGTGAAAACGGCCAGCGAGTATAACGCCATCCTTGGACGAACAGCCCTGTACAAACTGAAGGCAGCCGTATCAATCTTCCACTATTCGATCAAGTTCCCAACTGAGAACGCCATCCTTGGACGCCATCCTTGGTCATCCTTGGACGAACAGCCCTGTACAAACTGAAGGCAGCCGTATCAATCTTCCACTATTCGATCAAGTTCCCAACTGAGAACGGTACAGGAGTCCACTACGGTAACCAAAGGGAAGCAAGAGAGTACATCATGGCGATCCTATCATTAGAGATACACTCGGTCATGATGACGAACGGGGAAGAGAAACTGATCACCGAACCAATTGGAGAACCGGAACAGTCGGACGAGCAAGATGAAGAAGTCCCGCCAGAACAACCCGACGACAGTGCGGCCGAAGGACACACAAATGAAAGAAAGAGGATGAGGGAAGAGCCGATCGAGGGCCTAGAAGAGGAAGACGAATGCCCCTAGCCGACGTTATCAAACGCAAACACACCCTCACCCCTGAGAGAGGAACAGGTCGAGAAAGCTGTGAAAGAATCGGAGGCTAATCACTCCTACCCGGATGGAGAACGAAACCAAAAATCCACTCAGGAGGAGCACGTTCCGTTCGATGAGGAGGACCGAACGGCAGACCGGGGCCGACGACCAGGGAAAGAACCAATCAAAGAAAAAGATGAGTTGGACCCCCGAGATCAATTCAAAGGAAGGAAATCTGAACAGGCCGAACCCAGCGAAGACACGGAGGTGATCTATCTTGATGAACCGGCCTGCACCAAGTCATTGCGCATCAGATGAAACATAGGCGAGCCCATCCGGTCCAGGTTAATTGCCTTTTTGATCGAAAACGCAGACGTCTTCGCCTGGACGCATGAAGATATGGTGGGGATCGATCCAAACTTAGCGTGTCATAGCCTTCAGGTTGACCGAACGGTGAAACCGATCGTGCAGAAAAGGAGGAAGCTGGGACCGGAGCGACAAGAAGCACTCGAGGGCGAGGTGATAAAGCTGATTGACAACCGGTTCGTACGCGAGGCTAAGTACCCGGTTTGGGTATCCAATCCGGTTCTGGTAAAGAAGAATAGCGGGACATGGCGATTATGTGTCGACTTCAGCGATCTCAATAGGGCCTGTCCCAAGGACAGTTATCCATTGCCCAGCATCGATTACATGGTGGATGCGACGTCCGGACACAAACTCATGAGCTTCATGGATGCCTATTTGGGGTACCACCAGATCCCAATGGACCCGAACGATGAGGATCACACATCTTTCTATTCGGCCAGAGGACTCTACTGCTACACCATGATGCCATTCGGTCTCAAGAATGTCGACGCAACCTACCAGAGACTAGTGAATAAGATGTTTGCAGATCAGATCGGACGAACCATGGAGGATTACGTGGATGATATGCTTGTTAAATCTGTTTTTGCGAACTATCATGTAGCCCATCTTAATGAAATGTTTTCTATTTTGCGCGATTACTCCATGGTGTTAAATCCCAAAAAATGTACGTTTGGGGTAGGTTCGGGTATGTTTTTAGGGTACATTGTTAGTCAAAGGGGAATCGAAGCAAACCCCGACAAGAGTAAAGCGATACTCAAACTAAAACCCCCTAGGTCAATAAAGGAAACGCAAAGTCTAACGGGTAGATTAGCAGCTTTAAACCGATTCATATCAAAGTCTATGGACAAATGTAAGCCCTTCTTCGAGGCTATTAAAAAGAATAAAAAATTCGAATGGACGGACGAATGCCAACATGCGCTGGACTACATCATGGAGTCGCTCGTTCGACCCCCGTCCTCCAAAAGCCGACCCCGAGAGAGATGCTGTATCTATACCTCGGAGTAACCCCGACCGCGATAAGCGCCGTACTCGTTCGGGAGGAGAATTTGAACCAACATCTGATCTATTACATAAGCAAGGCATTACATGAAGTCGAGGTCCGTTACCCGCAAATCGAGAAGTTAATCTTCACCCTGGTGACGGCTTCAAGAAAACTCAGGCCATATTTACTTGAACACCGGGTGACCGTCTTGTCAGCCTATCCTATTCGGCAAATTCTCCACAAGCCAGATACGTCGGGACGAATGATCAAGTGGGCCATAGAGCTTGGGCAGTTCGATCTACAATATAAACCACGAACGGCGATAAAGGGACAAGCGCTGTCTGACTTCGTGGCCGAGTTCACAACGGACGCCGAACCGGTCCAAACTACAGAGACTTGGGAGATGTACATAGACGGATCGGCCACAACCAACGGGTCTGGGGGAGGAGTTGTGATTGTCAGCCCTCAAAAAAAGCTATATTACCACTCGGTCTGGTACCTGTTTGCCGCGACCAACAACGAGTCCGAGTACGAGGCCCTGTTATTCGGCCTGGATTTGGCCCACTCGATGAATATCATGAATTTAAAAGTGCATTCTGACTCAATGTTGTTAGTAAAGCAAATCTCGGGGGATTTCAAAACGAAGGAAGCCCGCCTGGTACCATACTTATATTTAGCTCGAAAGAAGATCACGCGAGCGAACATCCAGCTCGTGCACGTTCCCCGATCAGAGAACTCCCAGGCGGACGCGCTGGCACGATTGGCATCTAGCCGAAGAACTGACGAAATCGAGTACGTTTACACACGCCATCAAGATGAACCGGCCGTTCAGGTCGAGCGGATTATGAGGATTGAAGAATCGGCCGCTACCAAAATTCCCGGATGGATGGACCCAATCCGATCGTACTTGGAGAAGGGAGAACTTCCCGCTGATCCCAAAGGAGCCCGGTCATTGAGGATCCGAGCGGCAAGGTATATGATCGTAGCAGGGACGTTATACAAGAGAGGCTATTCGAATCCATTGCTCAAATGTGTGGACGACGAGGAGGCCGAGCGGGTCATGAGAGAAGTACACGAGAGAGTATGTGGGAACCATTCGGGGGGACGAGCGTTGGCACACAAAATATTGCGACAGGGGTATTACTGGCCCACACTGAAAAAAGACACGTTTAACCTAGTCAGAAGGTGTAACAAATGCCAAACTTTCGCCCCTAATCTGAAGCAACCGGCTCATCCGCTCACCTCAGTCTTCAGCCCCTGTTTCGCCAAGTGGGGAATCGATTTAATCGGACCCTTACCAACGGGCAAGGGAGGAGTCAAATACGCGGTCGTAGCGGTCGACTACTTCACAAAATGGGCGGAAGCCAAGCCTTTGACTACGACAACCGAGCAGAAGATGATCGATTTTTTGTGGAAGTCGATCATTTGCCGTTTTGGTGTTCCACATTCTGTGGTAACCGATAACGGACGGCAGTTCGAAGGAAAGAGATTCGACACATTTTGCGAAGAGCTGGGGATTCGACATCATTTCTCCACCCCTTACCATCCGCAGTCGAACGGGAAAGTAGAGGCCATTAACAAAATTATTAAACAAGGTTTGAAGATACGGTTGGAAAGCTCAAAAGGGGCCTGGCCGGAGGAGCTTTCGAGCGTCTTGTGGTCGTATCAGACCACGCCAAGATCGACGACTGGAGAAACGCCGTTCTCGTTAGCATATGGGTCGGAGGCAATGGTTCCTGTCGAAATCGGATCGGAAACATATCGCGTAAAGAATTTTAAAGAGGAAGCGAATAGCGAGGGATTGCGAACAGGTTTAGACTTAATAGAAGAAGCACGGACGCAAGCTGAACTGAAGAACGCGGCATACAAACAAGTAACCGAAAGACACTTTAATGAAAGTTCGGTCGCGGCTCTATCGACCAGGCGATCTCGTACTAAAAAGAGTAACGGGGCCGGATCCGGGTCCTCTGAAACCAAAATGGGAAGGGCCGTACCAAGTCGATGCCGTACTCAGAAATGGGGCCTACCGATTGAAATACTTAGATGGAACACCATTAATGTATCCGTGGAACGCGGTGTACTTGAAAAAATATTATCAATAAAGTGTTCTATTTCAAAATAACCGGACCACTTAAGGTCGTCCGATCTAAAATTAAATGACCCCAAATAGGGTAACAACCGGACCACTTAAGGTCGTCCGGTGCCGGACCACTTAAGGTCGTCCGGTCAAAAATTAAATGACCCCAAGTAGGGTAACAACCGGACCACTTAAGGTCGTCCGGTGCCGGATCACTTAAGGTCGTCCGGTCAAAAATTAAATGACCCCAAGTAGGGGAACAACCGGACCACTTAAGGTCGTCCGGTGCCGGACCACTTAAGGTCGTCCGGTCAAAAATTAAATGACCCCAAGTAGGGTAACAACCGGACCACTTAAGGTCGTCCGGTGCCGGATCACTTAAGGTCGTCCAGTCAAAAATTAAATGACCCCAAGTAGGGTAACAACCGGACCACTTAAGGTCGTCCAGTCAAAAATTAAATGACCCCAAGTAGGGTAACAACCGGACCACTTAAGGTCGTTCGCTGCCGGATCACTTAAGGTCGTCCGGTCAAAAATTAAATGACCCCAAGTAGGGTAACAACCGGACCACTTAAGGTCGTCCGGTGCCGGACCACTTAAGGTCATCCGGTCAAAAATTAAATGAACCCAAGTAGGGTAACAACCGGACCACTTAAGGTCGTCCGGTGCCAGACCACTTAAGGTCATCCGGTCAAAAATTAAATGACCCCAAGTAGGGTAACAACCGGACCACTTAAGGTCGTCCGGTGCCGGACCACTTAAGGTCGTCCGGTCAAAAATTAAATGACCCCCAGTAGGGTAACAACCGGACCACTTAAGGTCGTCCGGTGCTGGACCACTTAAGGTCGTCCAGTCAAAAATTAAATGACCCCAAGTAGGGTAATAACCGGACCACTTAAGGTCGTTCGGTGCTGGACCACATAAGGTCGTCCGGTCGAAAATTAAATGACCTCAAGAAGGGAAAATTATTGAGAAAACCTAACAATGTCTGGTCCAAAAATCATTTCGTCTCAAGAGAAAGAAGTGCAACGAGTGCAAGTTGAAAAGCAACCGAATTCATAACCATTCGAAATAAACCACCCAAATAAACAAGGTTCGAATTTTGCGAAAAGCCGCAACCCTACAGGGAATAAACCATCCCCGGGTCCAAGCCAACATCCAACATTAAAAAAAAAAACAGGCAATCGTTCGAGTCAAAAGCAATCAACATCCATACTTAAGAAAAAATAAACAAAGCAGGTAAAAGATCAAGCGGGCTGTGATTGTCCGAGTCCGGCACGTCCTTCACTTTCATCCGTCCCTTCAACATGATCGACCGACTGACGACTTGGCCCGGCCCGGATGGTGTCCGCCGCAGATTTAGAGGGGACAGCAGACATCCGGCGACTGTCATAAGTTTGCTCATCGTCATCAGCGACCAAGGCAGCTACTTTCATCTCCTCAGGAAGGGCCAGCCGCTCGAATTTTATGTCTCTGATGGCCTCCAGGTCGCCCAGCTTTTTGCCGTCCTCCTTCATCGCATGAATGACCCAATTCAGCCCGAGGGAGGCATTCAGATCCATGTCGGCCAGGAACTTTTCTGTATTTTTGTACTCGTCCAACCCCGCCTGACGACCCTTTTCGTAGCTTTCGTCATGTAGATCTTGGGCCCTAGATGCCTCCACCAATTCAGCCTCAAGCTTCTTACACTCAGCGTCGGCCGCGGACAGCTTCTGTTCGGCCTCAAGAAGGGCCCGCTCGGCATCATTCAGGCGTTCGGTCAATTCTTTAATCTGCCCCAACAGACGGGCCTCCTCCAGTCGGACAACTTTCAGTTTTCCCTCCAACTCAGCAATTTTGATCTTGAACACCTCAACTCATTTGACGTCATCCTGCAGCGTATGAATCTTGTCCCTGCACACAGTGTGTTCGGCCGTCAACCTGGCAAGTTCAGCACTCATCTTATGGAGTTCGGCCATCGCCGCCGCCTGCATACCCAACGCGCGGCCAAGGTTGCCGGCAGAATGTTCCAGCTTCTCGATCGGGGAAAGGTTTTGGGCAACTTGTTCTATGGGCGAGTCCCACCCCAACAACGAAACCATAGTCGAGTCTAGAACGTGTGGCGGCCAGTTTCCCAGGTTCGAAATATGTGGATTGCCGACCGATTTGAACCGAACGAACCAGCCATCGGCAATCCCTTTCAGACGTTCGGCTCGCGTTGCCCTCGTCGGGTCGATCCGCAGATAGGTATCCGACCCGTCCTGGTGAATTGGTGCGCCCTTTTCTTTCGAGAAAACGCTCTCCCTGGTTCGATCACCCGTCCCAATGGCGGATCCCTGCTCCTGGACAATGATCGAAGCCAGCCTCTTCAGGTGCGGGTCATCGCCAATCTCATTCGTCCTTTTGCGGCTACTCATACGGGAACTCAACAATTGATGTTTTTCCTCATCAGCGGACGAATCAATGACTTCGACCTCTCGACTGATGTCCGTTTCCTTCAAGACTTGTTTCTGGGCTGCCCTCATTTTCTCAATCATAGCCAGGCGGTCCATTTCTTTGCTTGATTCCGATTCCTTTTGCTTGGATTGAGACGCAACTTTCTTTCCTTTTGATTTGGTGGTCGTACTCTTTGCTCCTACGTCCGTAGCCGCCCCTCGGAGATTTTCTAACGGATAGAAAGCTGAAGGAGCCCCAAACGGTCACAATTAACGAGTTGCTTTACGCATAGCAAAGATGAGCGACGTGAGATGGAAATACAATAGGCAAACTTACTTGGCACACACGAGACTTCGATATGTCCGAAACATAAACCCGCACTAAAAAGGTTGGAATCCTCCACAAGCTCCGGTCCGGCTCGTTCGAATTCGTCCAACTTCAGAAGCTCTGCAAGTCGTCGACGAACGACTCCCTCAGCTCAGGGACGAACTTGTGGTTGGCTGAAACAACGAGCTCGTCCTGTTAGTACGAACAAAGGAAAATAAAAAATCCATCAGGACGAATAATCATAATAGCAAGAATTAAAACTCACAAATCTGCGAAACGAATCCAGTTGGGATGGTCAAGAATTCGGATGCCCCGGAATCATCGGACGAACGGGGCGTTTGCCAATTGCGCCCCACCCAGAACCATGAGTTCTTAAATTTGCTCAAAGTGTCGGGAACTTTGGTGATCAGGTCCTTGAATCGCGCGTCCCGAACAGAGACGGAGAATTGTCCGTATCTCTTGCGAGTTTCTTTTATCAGGAACAGAGACCGGATGTCGTCTCAAGTCGGCGCTTCCCAACCTTTCCGACTGAACAACACCAGCAAACTGATAATTTTCAACCAAGCGATTAGGGACACCTGACTGAATCCCACCCCCCAGTCTCGTAGGTATTCGGTGAGGACACGGGTAAGAGGAAATCTGACACCGAACGCGATGGAACGCTCGAATACCCCCACATAGTCGGAGGGAGGGCAGTGAATGCGTTCTCTCTGATAGAGAGCGAACATGCGGATTTCCCTCGGAAGTCGGATCGAGGTACGAAGTCTCACAATTTTGTCATCGGTCATATCGCTCGAAAGCTGAGCCAAACCAAACAAGCTGGAAGACGGCCATTCGCGATAAGGGCGGCGCCAGTAACCCTGTGGAACTGTGGTAATGAACCGTTCGGTCGCGAGATCCTGGATCGGCCACTCCTTTGGAAGGGGAAGACGAAGGCGACCACTGGTCTCTCCTTGCAGAGCTTCTTCATATTGTTCCTCGTTGTAGCTCTTAGACGAGGCAGACATGGCGATAGGGGAAAAGAGAAATAGAAGGAAGATAGAAAATCACTGAAGGGAAGAATAAGAACTCTTACCAAAATCCCAAAATCGGCGTGATAAGAAGATAGACGGAGAAGTTATTCAGACGAGGAGAGACACACAGAGAAGAGTAAGGGTAAGGAAAATTTCCAGTGAACCAAAGAACCTTGCAATTTATAGTTTAGGAATTTGAAGATAAGAGGGAACAAGAGATATTTTGAAATTAATATGGTGAGAGATAAGGCGAAGCGTTTCAAATACGCCATCAATGCTACACCAACCAATAAAGATGCGACGCGTCGCTAGTAGCAGAGGAGGGGGCACACCTTTTTCACGAAAGGGCACGTTCATTCAATCATTATTTCACCCGTTCGGTTCCAGCGCGTCGGTCACCCATCCGATAGCATGTCGACCATGTTCCGAATGACACGTGAGAAAAAGCACTCGCCCGTCTCATCCGAACCTGGGGGCCTTTGTGTGGGGTCTAAACCGAACAGATGGTGAGAAGGGAAGTCACGTGACAAATAGGAATGCACGTGTAAGGACGAACTGAATACGATCACGACAGGCCGCCCGTCGGGCGGACGAACATAGGAAAGCAGAATCTGTCGTAATCATTGTCCAAATCGGCCGTACCATGCGCATTAAATGCTAAGATCATCTTAAATCCCCCATCTAACGGCGAGGGAAAAACTGGGGCACGTGGCATAATCCGAACGGGCCACTGATATTGGGATTAGATTGCATAGTACAATTAGCATTTAATTCGGAATGACTAATATCCAAGAATATTCTGTAAAAAGGAATGTAAAAAATCCCCAAGAGGGAAATGTAAAAGGTCCCTAAACTTCCTATATAAGGTAGGGGAGGACATCATTTAATGCAATGAGTAAATGCTCTCATTAATTACTCTATAAGTCACGGATAGCCTGAGCATTCGGACCAATAAATTAGACCGAATCACATTCACAAATACTATTCGTGCAGATCGAACAGAGCATACATCTTAGTGTGCAGTTCGAACACATTGTTGGTCATTTTTAGACATCAACAGGACTCGAGCATTTCCTCAAGCTCGGACGATCGCTCGTACAGGTCGAACAACCTGATCGAAGAGGGAACTTCCAAATGTTCCCTCAAATCCATGATCTCGGCGTCACTCGAGATGCTCGCCTTCTGACTCACTTCTAACCGGCCTAACCTGTTGGGTTCTCCCAATTGTGCTCGCCACTAATACCCATCTGGCGTCGGCCTAACAACATCAGCTTCCATCCATTCCTATACATGTCGGACTTCCTGGTGGCGATGGAATTTTTTATTAGACCGACTCTATACCCCAACAGGGTAACATTAACCAAATTTATATCGTAGTCGTGGCTACTTCTGCCATGGTTGCGATTGGAAGAGTGTGAAAAAGAAGAAAAGTGAATGAAAAGTACCTAGAACAAAAGAAGATCTCTCTTTTGCTCTGCTCCCTACAGAACTCGAGTTCAACTTTTTTTCTCTCAAAGTAGGGGCGGAGCCAGGATTTAAAACTTACCCGGGCTGAAATTATAGCAGATATGGAATAAAAAATTATGATGAAAAATATTATTTTTAAGTGCTTTTGGAATAATTATTTTTTTGAAATGCATTTTTGAACTAAAATCTATTTTTTAGTTTAAATTTAAGACTGGACTTAAAAAATGTCAATGACACTTATCATGACAACACAAAATAAAAAATAAAAAGAGAGGGAAAAAAATATATTACTGGGGACTAATTTAACTTGTTGAACAATTATTTCTCAAATTTTAAGGAGCTATTTAATTTTGCCAAGATAAAACCCCTAAAAAATGATATCTATGAGATGGTTATTTAAATTTAAAATTATTAGATAATTTTATTTGATGTTATTATACCATATAATTTAATTAATTAGACTAACATTATAAGATTTTTAATTTCAATTTAATTATATATATATGTGTGTGTGTGTGTGTGTGTGTGTGTACTTGCTCCCTAAAATTTCTACCCGGGCTTTAGATTTGTACATGGCTCCGCCCATGTCTCAAAGGAAAAATAGAATTTTGCAAAGGTATAAAAAGTTCAAATGAATTGCGATCAACTATTTATGAGTCCCTCAAAGGACGTCAAATCGACACACCCTTCTAGGCGGGCCCGATGATCCAATGGTTCGAAACTACATCGTATCGCATGCAAATTATGAGTCACAACTTCCAAACTTGACTCGCATCCCTTCATTCCTAAAGCAAAACGATTTTTGAGACGATGTACTTCCCTTAGTGTGTCAAATTTTTTATCTCCTCATTTAATACTTGGCCGGAAAGGTTATTATTCGTTACGACTAACGAAATGGCGCCCATACCTCATCATTACCTTTTTGGAAATTAATTGCTATTTAATATTATCGAATATTACATTGTTCCACATGATTTCTGATCGACATACATCTTTTGAGCGCATCTCGATCTGGTGGAGATCTAATGACCTTGACCCCCCTTGTAATGTGTGATTTAATACCGTTAATTTTTTACTGGGTTTATATTTTATTTTGGGCGCAAACACACAATCCAACATATATGGGCCACAAGCACAGATGAGGATTATGTGTCGATCTATTAATAGGAGTCCAGTGACGATCTGTCGAAAGACCATCGAGATGGATATGCTTATTTGGCGTGAAAAGGAACTAAAAAAGACCCGCGTCATATCCTCAAAAGCATCACTGCTACATGTCCTCCTGCATGCAACCTTTGCATACACTTACTTGCATGTCAAATACATGATCATTGCATTTCCTTTTATAGTTTGCATAAATAAATTGAATTATTATACCCTACGAGAGACCACGTTCAATTCATTACTCACAAAAACACACTCAGAGAGCAATAAATATCATATTGATGATTTATATTCTCTTGGCGATCTCAATTACAATATAGTTATACATTATTGAATCCATAATTCATAAATATTTACGTTTGGTAACTCTTTGTTATCAGTAAATATGTATTAAACTTCTCGGCATGTCTACCGTGAATCAAATTTCTCGGCAGACTACTTGGCTTCCTTGGCCGCGACTAGTCCCAGTGGATTACAACGCTTGGAGTTCTCGTCTGTTGGTTTGAAACCATGGCTAGAACATGATATTGTTGGAGTGACTTATTTTCGCAGGGTAGCTCGTTGACC
>CACSLK010006441.1:7557938-7587073 GCA_902706635.1 Striga hermonthica
GTTTCATGATAACAAAAAACATGAAGCATACAAATAGATTATTAGGGATACATGAAAGCAAGATTATAAAAATAAAAAGGAATGCTTGAGCGCGTGGGTTACTTGAGGATCCCTTGCAAGAACCTGACTCAAGTTTTCGAGGAGGACGTGGAATGTGCAACGCGGTTTAATCCCACCCCTTTGTTTTGGTATAGGGACCTTCTGGTTTCCGAATTCACAGGGGAACCGACTAATCCTACCCCTTTGAATTAAAATATGGGTACTTGTGTTAACCGAGCATTCCAGAAATGCATCACGTGATTGTACCTTTCCGGTAGAAGTTTGATGAAGCACATTGTTGTGAGGCATGTCAAGTACAACATTTGATCGGTTTGGTCGGTCCAGCTCATACCCCTCGTTCGTACAATTTCGGTCCAACTGCGGGCTGGGAGTGGAAGCATAAACATCAACAAACAAATAATGTAGCTCATCCCACCACGGGTCTCCCGAATGTTCATAGGTCACACAAAAAGGATCCAACTTTATATATGTGAAACACTCATGCAACCACCAAAAGAAAAAAAAAAAAGAACAAAAATGGAAATTAGTTGGAGTTGCACCATGAAAATGATAAACATAATTATCTTTCATCATATAAATACGAGTAAAAATAATTACCATCGACGAGTTGTCAATGCTTAAGTGAAGACTGTTTATTTGTAACGTTAATGACTACCTTGAATGTAATCCCAAACCGCAATAGGTGCAGTCAATACATTGGAGAAGATGAAATGACGTAAACCATGTTACAGAGTATCCAACTAAAAATCGTGTAACGCTTCAAAAGGAAATCAAAATGCTCCTCGATCTGATCAACGAAAAAATTTACACCGAGTTGGGAATTCATTTGACGCCGGTAAAACTGGATCGCATAGATTGGCGAGGGCCCATGCATCCAGTCACCGACAACATAACATCCATTAGGAGGTCCACGAACAAATTGTCGACCACTTTTGTTGAACGGGCATCGTATAGCACTACAAAAAAATGATGAAATTCCAACGGAAATACATTTCAAAAGAATTATTCCAACGGCAATTCCAACGGATATTTCAATATTATTATTTCTGTTGGAATTTTTCAATGGATTTCAACGGAAATTCCAACGAAAATATTCCGTTGGAATGAGTTTTCCGTTGGATTTTGACGATTCCAACGGTGGATTTTCCAATGGGGGTGGAAAAAAAAATTCCAACGGAATTTGCATATTCCAACGGAAATTCCTACGGTAAAAAGCCGTTGGAAATATAGTCGTTGGAATCATCAAATTCCATCTAAAATTCCAATAAAAAACACATTCCAACGGAATATTTCCGTTGAAATTTCTGTTGGAATTATTCCAACGGAAGCTATTCCACTGGAATATCCGTTGGAATTTCCATTAGAATATATTACCAAAGGCTTTTCCGTTGGAATATAACATTTATTTTGTAGTGTAGGGATTGTTCTTGTGTCACTTGTCTACGAACAACATTCATTGTTCAATAACACAAGAATATCCGTGAGTGCATTGGACCATTGTAGGATAAAAATTAATTGAGAAAAAAAATGACCAAAATGAAAAAATGTTGTGTTCAAACAAAGCATATAAAATGAACCACACAATCAGAAGCTTGAGGTAGTAGGTTTCATTTAACAATAATCTAATAAAATTTTATATATTTAATTTTAATGTTGCAATTTTGTAGTATTTTTCTGATTCTATATGATTTTATTTATGAGGACGAAAATATTTTAAGGAGGATAGAATGTAGCGTCCCAGACGAGCACAATTAATTTCATGTATTTTATTTTATTTAGCTTGACATGTTAATTTTAATTTTATGAATATTAAGTGGTTCATCTGATTTGTCGCTTCTTGTGCTCCGACCAGAATTTCTTGATACCGCGGTCGCTGACTTCTCGGTGTCGTGGGGGTGACAGGTTGGGTTCAGTGCTTGAAGTTGGGTGGAGAGAGGGTCGCTCGTCCGGCCAGTGCAGGTGTGCAGGGGCTTTGACGCCATTCATTTCCCTTCCTCCCTTTTTCTCGGCCCCGACTCCGAGGGAGGCCAGCTGTTGCTGGAATTGGCTAGTGGTGTTAGTCGATTTCGGGACGGTGTTGGACTTGGCTAGTGGTGTTAGTCGGTTGGGGGGTGATTGTAGCTTCTTAGAGTTGGAGGACAGGTCAATTTGCTTTAATTTGGTTCGGGGCTCGGGCCCTCGTCTTTGCTAGGCGTTAGGCAATGCGGTCGAGTTTCATGAATTTCGGTTCTCTCCTTGGAGTCGGCCTATGTCTTCTGTTCTATTCGGATGTCTTGCCGAGGGAGGGCCTAGATTTAAATAGTTTGTCATTTTGTTTTTAGCTGTGTTTTTGTTTGTCTGTTCGTCCTTGTGTTTTGGTTTGGGTCGTTGACCTCCGTGTTGCCTGAGTTGAGAGTGAGCATTATCCTGTTGGGGTCGTTTTCTTCTCATTCTCCTCTTGGGAGCGATTTTTACCCCGTTGGGGTCGTTTTCTCTTTTTCTCATTCTCCTCTTGGGAGTGTAGGTTGTGTTCTTGTGTTTTCGTAGTATTACCCCGTTGGGGTTGGTTCTAGGCGGTCTTTTGGACCTGTCCTCCCAGTCTATTCAGTCGTTGGCTGTTGTATTCAGCCGTTGGCTGTTTATATTCAGCTGGTGACTGTATTTTTGCACATTTGTGTGCTTTTATATTATCTCTATCGTTTCGAAAAAAAATAGCATTAAGTGAATGTCCTCGTCCATTTAATATTATTAATGAAGAATAAATGAGAATTTACTTAGATGTCCCCATCTATTTAATTCTTCTAATTAAAAATCCCTTTAATCATAACTTTTAATTATTTAATTAATGTCCCAAGCATTAAAGGAGAATAAATATTAATTTTGTTGTAATATAGATTGACAATATGTAAAATCTATGTGTAAAATAGACAAGATAGAAACAATAGAAGAAGAAGAGAATAAGAGAGAAGAGATACGCCGTCAAAACCCTCATCTTATTCATTCACTTGAGCCCTATATATAAGGGAATATAATGTACATGAGTAAGTACCTAATGGGCTCCTGGCCCATGCCTACAAATCCTATATCTAGGTAATGTCCACAACTTAATATTTACAACACTCCCCCTTGGACATTACCGCATCATGTTCATGCCTCGTTAAAAACCACGCTACAAAACCCAGTGGGAAAAAAAATAGTCGAGGAAAAGAGTACATGACATATGCAAATTTATGTGTTACACATGTTGCCTCGTTAAAAACCTTACTAAGTAAAACCCAATGGGAAAAACTTAGTCAAGGGAAAAAGAGTACAACACCGGCCAACATGGCCTAATCTTCAGGATTATAATTAACCTTCCGGGTTCGATCTTCAAGATTTATTTATCGCTCCCCCTGAAGGGAAAACCTGTTTAGTTTCATTCGTAATTATATGTTGCTCCCCCTCAATGTAAGAGTTTCTAACATAAAATCGTCATTTGTTGCTCTTCGGGAGTTGATATAGATTCAAAAATATCATCGAATGTATTTATATAATTTATTTGTGTAACACAAACTAAGTTATCTTCAGGATAAATATGAAGAAATTTCAATAACCAATGGTAAAGAGTTAATACCATTTGAGAGGTATATAACCAATTGAGGACCCATACTTCGGGGATCAATTATACAATTGATGTCATTATCCACCAATATCATATATCAAGTCCAAAGATAACTCAACATACATGAAGAATAATGGGATATTCTCAATATTTATCACGATATCTCTCTAAGGAGAGATTTAGTAAATCTTGCTAGCAAAATCATCACAAATGCAGTATCAGGCCTGATGCAGTTTGCGAGATAAAAGTTCAGCACAATTGCGCTTGATAAATAAACTTCATGTCGTTTGTGGACTTCAAGTCCATTTGAACTCCAGGTCCTATAATATCCTCATTTGTTTCTTTGGATCTTTGTCAAATGCCAAATATTTGACACTCATTGGTGTTACAGTTTTACATCTCTAAAAGAGATTCAAGTAAATTGGTTGGGTCAAAAATATTCCTTCTAGGAGATGCTCGATCTACAAGTCGAGATAATACTCTTTGGTATTTAACCAAAAGTTTCATCCTTACTCCGTCTATAAGCATGAGCTAACTTATTTAATATTTTACATAGTGTTCACCACATAATCTATTTGGTCGAGATGATCATTTTGTATATTATCATTATACACAAGGTTCTACCTTGAATTTCTTATTTTACTTCTTCAGGAAGAATTTAGTTGGTTGTACCACATCTCACCAACAACTTTAAATAATGAAACTATTTATCATTTAATTATCTTTCATCTCGGGTACTCGAGTCCATCCAGGACTTTACATATGACTCAATAGTCATTGTAATAATGCTGCCATAAATATTAACTTGCGGAATCATTGGTAATGAGAGAACTTATCTAAATAAACGTTTGGGTCTCTGCATAAACCCATGAGCATAATCTCGCTATATTTACATCACACCACCACATCACATGTTTCATATAAATATTCATTATCCTTCTGGGATATGCTATCCTCCTGGGATATATCGTGTAGCGAGTGAAAGCTCTGCCTCAATTTTTTTTTCTATCTCAATTAGCCTAAGTGCTTCTAGCACTTTCATTATTCTGATCCGGATCATTATATGAGATAGTAAAGAAATCACATAGGCAAGTATGTTGTCGACAACTATGATATTCAACTTATATTTTTCTCTCAACCATATATGCAACTTCTTATTTATTAGCCATATTTATAATCATTTCCCATAATATCTAATTTTGGCCGTTCCGCATTTCCAGTACTATAATGGTTTGATGCACGTGCAAGATGTACTGGATCAACTCTTCAGGAGTTTCTCATAAAGGAGTGTTAATTCTTGAATATACATTTTCCGCGGACTTTCATACATCATATATTTATTATATCTCCTTATGCTTCTAGCACTAAGGAGTCAATCATTCCCTAGGAAATTTTCTTACTTTGTGGTACATCGATATATTTATAAATTGGCCACTCCATTATTATTATAAATTTCACTTGGCAGAAATATAATATGAACTTCAAGTTCAATATTTATTGCGTGGTTTCAACTAATTTATATTTCACATATTTCATGGCATTAATAAACTTATGCTCATATCTCCCCCTAATGCCATGAAATCATCTTCATGTATTATGCAAAACACGTACCAAATAATAAACTGATCCCCTATAATGGCCTCTAGGTATTAAAATTTCGACGGAGTATAAAAATCATAGCATACCTAGTTTGTAATATAGGCCCATAAAGGTACGAATTTGGTGGTGATAAAAAAAATATAAAAATAAATTGTAGATGGGAAATGCTTGATTCTCCACGCATATTAGGGGGAAATTTTCATAAATAATTGCCCAATATGATCCAACTGCTCATGCTAATTATCAATATATAAGTTGGGCATCGAAGTATAATAATCATTTCTAAGTGAACACTATATGCTTCAGGCACTACAACTGTACTTTGCTTGTGAGCCTTTTATTGTAGCTATCAACTATATTATATGCTTCAGGTACCACATATAAATTAACATTATAGCTATCAACAATATAAGTCTGTGGTATGCATCTTATCAAAATATACAAGCAAACATAAATAATTTCAGAATACTTGTGTATAGATTTAATCTATATTACTTGATTATGCAGAGCTGATCTAAAATAAAAAACTCATGAATTTATCCAAAAATCAATTAGATTATTTACTATATCAATCTTTCAAAGATACTCCCTAGATAATTCTTATGCAATTAAGATACTGGTCAATAGGACCAATCCTTCAGGGATAACCAAATCTAAGTTGATATTTAAATTCACTAGTGATACTTTTAATTATATAATCCTTCAGGGAAACTCATATCTATAAGTATAAAATTCAAGAGGATATTTGCTCTGCAATTTATGACTATACAAATTGCATACCGTTCATTAGGTTCATTAGTCAATTAGACTAAAGTTGAAGATATTCAAATTGATTTAGGCTCAATAACTTTGGATCACGTCAATACTCAATACACAAAACAGCGAAACAAAATATGCAACTATAATTTTCAAACTAAATTCATGTCGTAAGTGCATATTTTGATAGCTTCGCCATATATATTCCAAACAACACAAACAATTCACATGTTAAAATTAATCCACATATGCTTCATGAGTAATCAAATGCATGGACAAATTAATAATATATGTGGACATTTTTATTTTATAATCCTTATCTAGAGGATAATGTCTGCTAGACATATCTTACGAGTGTTACCACTTTCAAATCTTAACAAGTAATGTAAATGATATAATACATATCAAACAAGAGATACCCATATACAAATAAGGACAATTAAATCAAGGAAATATACAGTCTTATAGAAGATAGATAATTTCTATCATGTATCTCACATAATAAATTATACTTATGTATATGTGCTTCTGGCACTAGTACAATCTCAATAAACTACTTTTATATCACTATTCGTAATATATTGTGTCCATGAGTATTGATTTGGTTGGATTTCATTATTCTCATGTATTACTTCAGGAATACAAACTGTTCATAACAGATCATAAAATATTCAATATCATCTTAATTCAAAATTAGTCATCAAGACTTACTCACAGTGGTCATTATTTTATTTTGATACTTGTATTGGTGTTGATCCTGCAGGGAGTATACCAAAACTTTATTTTGAATTTATGGGAGATACTTACGTCGATGATGATCCATCGGGGAGTATATAAAAACATTATCGTTAACTTGTAAATGATCCTTCAGGGAGTGTATAAGAAATTCGTTGTCGACTTACAAGCTATCGACAGGTAAAATATTGTTCTAATTATTCTATCCATTAATATTTAATATTAGTGTCATTCTGGGACTACTAGTATTCAATTGAACCTTATAAATTTGGATAGATAGATACTGCACTATTTCGTAATTGCACAATTCTATCTTCTAATCCAACCATATTACGAAGATGATCATAAGTTGAGCTATACAACATAAATAATTTATATCCAATATTTCCACCACTTTTTATATATAATCTTTCTCTCATACAAAATAGACATACTTATAGGATCACATGAATTTTTGTAGCACTAAAAACATTAGACACAAATACTTTTCAAAATTTTCAAATCATGTCAGTGAAATTAAAATCTTGCAGATTATATAATGCGTCCTTCAGTCCATAATATTCAAACGAACATATAATATTTCAATAATAGCCAAGTTTCACGATACACAAAGCCACCATCATGAAATAATTGCCAATAAAATAACAATAACACTAATATAATCATTATATTCACGATACACTCTTCACAGAAGCAATGTATTGAATCCAATAATCCATCAATCAACCAAATATGTAAAATATGCAGTAAAGAGAACAAGAGAAGAGGAGCAGAAAAGTCTGTAATCTTATTCATGTCGTATATCACCCTTTTATAGGGTTTATAAGAGAGAAGCCCTAAAATCTAACTTCCCTAACTAATGGACTTCATGCCCAATTGTATATTAGTAATGTCCATATTAATATACAATTCATAAAATAAAAACTAAAACATAACTATTTGATTACTGACAATAATTAAATAATCAGGCAGCAATCCAATTTTTTCAATTTTCAACCATCAATGACTAATTGGCGCAGGCAGGCAAACAAATCACAAATCACAACCAAGTTTATTAACCCATCTAATTATCTATTGTGCAGCATTCAGGCCGATTAATCCAATTGTCCAAGTCCAGCAAATACAATTATTGGCCAATAAAAAAATATTCTACCAATCAATTAACAATACTGTAAAACACTTATTGCACTTTAACATGCTCATTAAATAGTTTCCATCCATGAGGCAAGTATATGTCTGTCTTAGGCAATTTTATATGTCCAGCAAATACAATTATTTGATCACTGAATTGTTCATCAATTATTTCATACGCAGTGCAACGAACAATAATTGAATTTTCATTCATATTACAAGATGCGATAAAACTGCAATTGGCAACTTAATTATATGCATAAACACATGCTCTGATACCACATGTAAGAAATTTAACGGGTATATCCATAAATTAGGCGGAATTGAATAAACCCTAAGCATTTAATTCTATCAATTCATAGAACATGGATCTGTTGCATTAATTAAATTTCACATAAAACTTACAAGAATCCAGCTATAGTCCTTCCTTGTTCATCTTGATTGTCCGTTCATCTTTATGTTGCCGCCGTTCGCTTAGATGGTAGAGTACTCGTGCTGATAACGTGTTGTAATATAGATTGACAATATGTAAAATCTATGTGTAAAATAGACAAGATAGAAACAATAGAAGAAGAAGAGAATAAGAGAGAAGAGATACGCCGTCAAAACCCTCATCTTATTCATTCACTTGAGCCCTATATATAAGGGAATATAATGTACATGAGTAAGTACCTAATGGGCTCCTGGCCCATGCCTACAAATCCTATATCTAGGTAATGTCCACAACTTAATATTTACAACAAATTTAAGATTTAATGAGCACATAAAAATCGGCCCCTCAATTGTGTTAGGCGTGTAAAAAAAAAAAAAAAAAATAGAGTAGGAAAGTTTATGTCTTGGTCACGAAGTTAAATTATGGAGAGAGAATCATATTCCCATGCAAAATAAGAATCCTATTATTATTCCAAGTCCCCTAAAAAAAAGAGAAAGAAATGTCCGCAAGAAAGAAAGAAAAAAACGAGTCTAGCTGCTGCTGGAGACAAAAAAACTAGTATGTATCTATTTTTTTTTATATGCTTGCAAAAAATACTACAAAATTACAACATTAAAATTAAGCATATAAAATTTTGTTAGATTCTTGTTAAATGAAATATACTAACTTAAGCTTCTGATTGTGTGGTCCACTAACACTATTATATTTATTGTTGAATTATTAAAAAACTAAGGGTGTATTCGATTGGAAATTTAAGTGACATTTTGAGACTTTTTAAGATTTTAGATTCTTCAGGATTTTCAGATTTTGGAAGAATTCTATGAAATCTTAACTCTGGAGTTAGGATTTGAAGTGAGATTTCGTATAAGGTTCTTTTTGTTTAGAAATCCCACCAAATCTTAACGGGTGATTGTTTATTATTTCAACTAAAAAAAATCAATTAGAACTCAAATTTAACTCAACTTTAATCAAACCACATTATCTTCAATATTATAAGTATAATTAAATAATACCAATCAATCATTCTTACACATCACATCAATTTAATTCACTATTCATCAACTCACATAATTTTAACTTACCATAACTTTTAGTTATTTTTATCATACTTTACATCAAATCAATTTGAATTATTTTATTTAAATATTATTTTAATATATCAACTAACAACTAACCATACTACTTTTTTTTTTAAAAAAAATTAACTATAACTAAAAAACAAATCAAATAAAAACTAATTGAATCCATAAACAATCACCCCCTAAAAAGTCTAATAAATCTTGGTGTTAAATAAATTAAATATATCATCCTAAGACTTTTGAAAATCCCAATTGAATACCCTAACATTTTTAAAAGTCTTAACAAATTTAAATTAAAATCTTAAAAAAAATTTAAAATCCTAATTGAATATACCCCTAAATTATTGTGTACATGTTGCCAATGTGGATCATTATGAAATCTAGTGGTTATTAACCACTGTTCTAATAGTCGGCTTAGGCGTTAGGCGGTGCCCGAGAGCCTTTGATTTGCACAAATCGGCCAAAAAAATCGGCCAGACGGCTAGGCGGCGCCTAGGCGACCCTAGGCGCTCCTAGGCGGCCTTGGCGGGCTCAGCGGCCAGGCAGTTAGGCGGCGCCTAAGCGGGCGTAGGCGGACCTAGGCGCTCTTAGGCGGGCTCGACGGTAATTTTTCAGTTTTTTTTTCTTATTTTTTAAATACTAATTACGTTATTTTGTCCTCATGTTTTCTTTAAAATATATTAATATGATTATTTGGACTTAGGTGTATTGATTTATTATAAGTTGAGATAATTTTATTTTGTAAGTAGTTAAATAAATAAAAAATAAGGTATTTAATATTGGTTTCTAGGCCCTGAGGCGGCCCCGCCTAGGCGCTAGGCACTGGTCGAGCGCCTAGCGGGCGCCTAACGACTTTTAGAACACTTTTATTAACAACTATCAACATCAAACTCGTATTAGAACTACAGCATGGTTAGACATGCCCAAGGGCCGCCTGGTCGCCGGCCGGACTCGGACCGATCAAACCCGTTGACTACGGGTTCGGGACCGGACCGGATTTCAGACGGGCCGCCCGGTTCGGCGGGCCCGGGCCGGGCTGATGGCCCTTTTTTTCTATTTTTTTTCTATTGTTTTGTAAAAAAATGGTGGACCCAGCCCAGACACGATCCGGCCCGTTCAACCGGGCCGTTGACCTGGCACGATTATAGGTCCATGTCGAATTCGGGTCAGTGTTTTTTGGAGCCCAGCGGGCCGAGTCGTGACCCGCCCTGAGTTTTGGCCATGTCTAGACACGGTACCGTAGCCGTACTGTTACTGTAGCCGCTCCCAAGAAGTTTTCTCAAAAGGATCATGCTACATGTACATCTTGGTGTACCACTTGGTTTACATGTACAACTTGATGTACAATTTACTAAATTATTCATTATAGGTAAATGAGTACATGTACCCCTTAATATAAATCAAATGGTATTAGTTTACATGTACAACTTGGTGTACCATTTACTAAATTATTCATTATGAATATATAAACCAAGTGGTACTGGAAGGGTACAATTATTCTTCCCAATTAGTACGTACCCCGTGCGATGCACGGAACATAGATATTAAATGAGTTATTTTAACTGCCTTGTCCGTTTAAATCTTAAAAGTAATAGTGTTATTATCTATTTTCTACCTCTTTTGATCAACGTTAAATCTTAAAAGTAATAGTGTTATTATCTATTTTCTACCTTTTTTAACCAGCATTGTTTTTTAGCCAGAACTTAAATATGAATATGTTAGGGCTAGCTTGTAAAATAATTAATATATTATCTCACTAAAATATTTATACTAATAAAACTTGACGTTCAATATATACATATATCCCTTGATATAAGAAAAAAATAACAATTTTATTTATTCTTGTTTATCATATAATATTTAATTATTATTTTATTATATAATAAAAAAGAATAGTGTTAAATAGTTTTTTTTAACTCAAAGATAATATTAAAAAAATATAAATATTCATACAAATATACGAACCAAGTTTTTTTAATAGTTTTTTATAAGTTTTATAAAAATATATTATAATATGTTACTGTATTATTCAAAATCGTAATATTGATTTGTAGTTTTTAGAAACAGAATTTTGATTGTGTTTGCTCACCCCATTTTATGGAATTTTTTTATGTCAAGATAAGAAAGATTAAAAACAATATATAAAATAGGAAACTTGATTAAAATTATAATTACATTAATTACTACTTGATAAAATTAGAAGTTCATTAATTAAAGTTGACTTTTCTATCTACTATATTTAGTAAATAGGTTTCCTTTTAATATACGTATAGAAATCATAAAATTGAATTCAATTCATTACCTGAAATCGAAACGTGAATAGCTTCAACAGGACAGTTGTCCGTTCTAAAATCTCTGCAAGGGTGATGGCGCCGCACGATTTTCGCCGTCCATTCAAACGGGCGGCGATCTCTGACCAACAGCGGCGGCGCGAGCTGTCTCTGCAGCGGCAGGCCCAGAATCGTCGCGACGCCCAACACCAGGCCCGCTGTTTGGCCCAAACTATATTATCTTTACAAAACGATTCTGCGGAGCCCGATTATGAAACACTGCCACAGCCCGAAGAACATGCCAAAGATTTTGATCTTCGACAAGCGGCGAGGCTGAGAGGGCCTGAAGCCCGACGATGGTTTGCAAAGCAGCTCATGCTACCGGAGTGGATGATTGATGTCCCTGAGCGACTAAACACCGATTGGTATGCCCCCTTTTTCTTTTGTTTTGTTTCTCTGTAAGCTATTATCCGAACTGTTCACAATCCCGTGATGTTATTTCATCCCCTATTTGTTGCTATTCACTTCATTTATCTGAATTTCGAATCCTCTTTAATAGTTATCCAACAAATGAAAGAGGTAAAATTGCTTACAACATTCTAGAAAGTGGATGATTAACTTCTAACATAATGGAGCTGAGATTTATGTTTAGTGTTTACACGACGTGACACAGTGATTTATGTTTAGTGTTTACACCTATAACAGAGGCTTTATGGCCTTCATATCCATATAGTGTGCATGATAATATTGCATCTTTGTAGTGGTGTTTTAATTTGGAAAGATGAAGTGACTGTTTACGGCTGTGTTTGAGGTTATTGCTGGTGCTAGGGAGCGAGAAACTGGGGTGGAACTGAATTAGGTGGGATGTGGGCACAACGAGATTTGGAAATGAACCTAGGAGGCAGACTAAACCCATATATTAAGGACCATCACCTTGATGTTATCATGTTAGTCTTGGGTGGTCAGTTCAACGTCAAATCTGGAACTGGTATAAGCATTTTCAAGTTTGATTACGTGAGCAACACTTACTGTTGTAAGAAGGTTGATTGCGTCATATGGTCGGGGGCGATCTTAAATCCCATCGTTCATGCCGCTGAGATGGAATCCTAGTTTTAGATGTGGTGTTAAATCTCAATCATGGGCTACAATTCCTCTATAAGAACATCCATCATATCATGTTGCTGTAAAGAAGCCGACCATTCTCCTGGATTTGTGGAGAAATCATTCTCCAATTTGTTCGAGAAATTCAAAAAAAAAATAAATAAAAAAGAGTAGGTGATTTGCGTTGCAACCAAAATATCCACAGAAGTGCTGGACCTTCCATTGTAATGAATGCAACTGGAAAATTTTGTTATTCGGAACCTTATGCCCTGTAAAATATTGATCTGCCCAGGCTAACCAACCAAATAGGGTCGAGTCCATTGAAGGTTGAGAGTTCTATGAACGTGGATGGAGGCTGGGGGAGTGTGATCAGCAGATATTCGCCACTATTGGGATCTGATATCAAACTACTACTTTCAGATGATCTTTACCTTTGTGGGAAGTCTGAAGCAAATCACTTATTGCTTGGATCTCATCGAGTATAGCGTGTTCTCCAAGTATGCAGCGGTTTATGCCTGCTCTGGTTTGATGGAAGATATGTTTGCAGTGGAAAGTTGTCCCTTCTCCAACTCTTCGATGCAGGACTCCAAAAGTGTAATTTCTGGATTTTAGAGAAGGGCAGTTCGGACATATTGATGGAGTAAAGAGCCCAACTGAAGAAATAATTTTATTGACATGTAATATCTGCAATAGCAGCCGAGGATACAACTTCACTTTTCATGACCTGCTAGCCAAAGGGTCAAAAAGAGAATAATACTTTCCTGTACACACTATATTCGATACCTAATATATATAGCTATATATGTATCAAAATCATATAAATAAGAACAGTATCTATAATCCTTGTTCTCTTCCTTAGTGGTACCAAGATCATCCTGATGATTTTCATCTTCCTAGCATTCTCAACAACAACAACAACAACAACATACCCAGTATATTCCCAACTGGTTGGGGTCTAGGGCTGGGGGGTCAGTTGTACGCAGACCATTCCCTTGTAATTATACAAGGAGGCTGTTCCGTAGCGACCCAAGATGCATTGCGTCGTTTGACATATTTTTTTTTTCTAGAAACTTCAAAGAAGCACTATAATTTAATTGAACCATTTTGATCTAGTCCATTATTAGCACTATGCCAGAAGAATTGTCAACAATTACTGTTGCTAGCATTCTCAACAATCGAAGTAATAATGGTGCATTTGAGTGTTAGACTTTGATCCTTCCAGATGGGAGTTTATTCTTCTTGTTGAAGCTTGATTCTTCCATATGGGAGTGTTTTGGTTAGGTTATTTGTGTTATGGGTGTGTTAGTCTAGTAATTTTGATGTCTATTTTGTGTAAGCTTCCCTGGATTCGGCTAGGTGGCAGATTGGCTCATTCTAGTTGCTTTCTAGTTGTAATTATGTGTTTTTGCTATAAAATCTATCGTTTCGAAAAAAAAAAGAGTGTTAGACCCTCAAGACTGCCTGTTTTGACTAGTAAATAACCTTTTAAGATCTTATGATAGGAGTAAATGGCCCATCTAAAAGAAACTAAATATTATTAAATAAAAAATCACTGAAAAAGAACACAAGGTTGTCCAAGAACACGGAGTTCTCCTCGGGAAATAATCCCGCCCAAGCTAGAAAGCTGACAAACAATATTATTTCTCTCAATACCTCATCATTACTTCCTCACAACCCTTTATAAGCATATTATTTTATTAAGGTAATAGTTGATAAAGAAGAAATATGATAACAATTTGATAGCCTTCCATGCCAAGTAGGATCCCGTGATTCCAGTAAATTCCTTGATTTGTGTGTTACTTATTTTATTTAATTCTCTTTCCTTCCCATGATTTACTTTTGTAATCTCTATCATCTTATATGTGTATGAAGCCTCTTTTTGCCCTTTGTACAGGTATGTATGTGCTAGGCCGGCTGGAAAACGTTGTTTTGTGGTTGCATCCAATGGGACAACGGTTAGTAGGTTACGTAACGGAAGTTTGCTTCATCGATTTCCTTCAGCTTTGCCCAATGGTTCCAGGGTCAACAACAGTTCCCGTTCGGGCCAATCTTATTGTATACTTGATTGCATATTTCATGAGGTACTAATCTCTTCCTGTCCCTTTGTTTCTTGGAGATATGTAATGATGGTCATTGGTTAAAAATTTTTCACATGGATTGCAGCCTGATCAGATATACTATGTAATTGACATGGTGTGCTGGGCGGGAATGTCATTGTACGAGTGCACTGCTGAATTCCGATTTTTCTGGTTAAACAGCAAGCTTGTCGAGTCGGGGGCTTGTGATGATCCCTCAACTTACCATAGATATAGGTTCAGGGCAGTTCTCGTATATAATTGTGATCAGCAGGGGTTAAAAGCAGCTTATAGGGAACCAGTGCCTTATGTGAAGGATGGACTATTGTTCTACAACAAGTGAGCCTTTTCTTGCATGTTCTAAATTACATGATTTAGCCATACGATAATATTATAATTCTTTTCTTCGAACATGGGATTCGCTTTCTTGCATGTGACTGTAGCTGTTTAGAGTGATTATAAACTCATTCAGAAAATGCCCTTTTGGACTTGAAACGTAGGGTACATGCTAATGTTCCTTTTTTTATCCCAAATGGTTGCCTTATCATAGTTTTGGGGTCTCAAGTGGGTATAGTTCTCCATAGTGGGTTGTGTGATATGCTACTTTCTAGTTCAAGGGATATATATGGCACCTAACATGCACTCTTTTTCGATGTTAATTGAAAGTTAGGCACAGAATTTAATGTGTTAGCACGGGTACATTTGACTGTTTCGTTCTGGGTGTATAGGATCACACTTTTAACTGCAAATAATATTTCTGGTCCTCTTGTTTTGTTGCATTATCTCGTTGATCCTTATTTTTTTAATTCTCTCTCTCTCTCTCTCTCTCTGTGTGTGTGTTTTGTGTGTGTGTGTTTTCTTTTTTTCATAGCTGTATGATTGTCACTGATTGATGGAGGGAGCAGTCATCTTTGTGTCTGTCTGAGAATTATACGTTGTGAAATGTATGAGATGAAGACCTGCATTGTTTCGGTGCATTCCTAAACTAGCTCTTTTTTTAGCTCTTTTATTTAGGATTCTAATATTTCATTTTCTTTATAGAGCAATTCTGGTTTCTAGGTTTAGTATCTGCTATTTCTTTAAGCAAGTAAGGTTTGCTGGAGTTTCACGAACTTGTCCTTTCAGTTAGAAATCTCCTCAAGTGCTATATAATTGATAAGTGAATCCGTATGTATCGCAAATTATGTGCTGCTTATCCCACTTTGTTGGATGATTAAGTTAAGAGTTAAGACTGCAGATTGAATTGATAACTGTTTCCTTAATCATGATGAGCTTGAAATAGACTATAACATCTATTACACAGGTTGTCATCAATTTTTTCTTCCGAAGCAACTGCAGTTATTTCACCTTTTATTGATCCATATCATGGGACTTTACTGCAATAATTATAATGCAGGCTGTTGAATGAAATATAAAGGTTATCAAGCATGCTAAGTGTGTGGAGAATCTCCTTAGTGCATTGATTAACCAATAGGACTTAGTAAGAACGGAAGTTCACTTAAATTACAAAAACTTGCAAAAAGAGAATTTGTTGACTATTCTATTGGCCGTATGAAATGAAATCAGAATTGTTCACACCTTCTGCTTAGTCATTAGAGAACTCTGATAAGGTTTCAGCTAGGAAGACATTAATGCCAACTCATAATTGAGAAAGGACTAAAGAAACAATATATATATATATATATATATATATATGTATTAATAGCTTAAAAATGTACAGACCGACCACAAGTTGTGATAGACATCTTTAATTTACCTTTACATTTCCAACTATATCCGATCACACTCATTCCAAGTGGCTACTTTCAGCTCATCTTGTTTTATTCTTATGTATTAAACATTATAACTCATTATTCCGTGAGAGGTTTTTCCCCATAATTTCTTAATGGTTAGTCACCACTATTTTTCTTCATGCTCATTTATGTCTTTCTATTTTTGTCATTACATTCTATGTACCCTTTGCGTGTAGTCTTCTTTAATATGTACAATATTTCAGTTTGTACAGAGAATCTTTGTAAACCATGGTTTCTGGATTTCCTTTTAGTTGAGATGGTTTTTTCTTTTCTTCATTTCTCTGATTTGCTTTGTCTGATTCATTCAGGAATGCCCATTATCAGTCAGGAAATACTCCATTGGTTCTAGTCTGGAAAGATGAGATTTGTAGTCAGTATGTTCTTGATACAGATAGTAAGGGGCAGATTCCAGATCAACAGCAAGTATGTGTTCATTTGCAACTACTTTAATCATTAAGTTTCTAGGTAGGAGGTTTTAATTATAATTTAGAAACTGGCGTATTCGTTGATGCACTTTACGTATTCATCACCATAATTTGAGAGAAATTTGAAGTCATATTTGAAGTTGTACTCTTGTCCTTCAACCTCTGTAGTATTTGCATGATTTTATAGGCATTCCCTCCATGTTCACTGAATTTCAGCACTCCCATATATTTTTCCTCCATCATCCAATCTCTGAATTTCATCTCCACCTCCCCACTCACGAGTCACGACCTCAAAAAATGAAACCCTGGAAACCCCAATCCCACCAAAAAAACTTGTCACTCCTCACACAACAACCATTCCCCCAAATCCTCCTCAAAAACCAAGTCGGAAAACTTCGTGAGCTCGCTAATGGAGGTGGCAACCCGTCCTTTGAAGATGACACCTTAATCTCCCATGTCCCACCTCCAGACCCTGGAGCTCAAGGCCATCAAAGACCTCAAAATTGTCCTCCGACAATGAGCATAGCCCGATTGGAGAACTAGGGCAAATTTGTCATGAACCAAGGCAGCAGTTTTAAGAATAGGTGAGCTGCTGCAGACATCCCCACACTGTAAAGATTCACTGGAACATAGTAGTGGCGACATAGAGCTGCTGATTGCACATCTATCCGCACATGTTGAACCCCAACCTTCAATTTACTTGACCCTTAGCCAAGGCTGACCAATTTTTCCCTGGGTTCGGGGTTCACAAAAGTTTACACTGAATTTATTGCTATGGAAGGTCCGGCACTTCTTACACAGGTAAATTTCCGAGAGGAACCTTTTGAATGATGTGTCGAAAATGCCCTTTTGGACTTGAAATGTAGGGTACATGCTAATGTTCCTTTTATTATCCTAAATGGTTGTCTTATCATAGTTTTGGGGTCTCAATTGGGTGATGGTTCTCCATAGTGGTTTGTGTGATATGCTACTTTCTAGTTCAAGGGATATATATGGCACCTAACATGCACTCTTTCTGAAGAGATTTAACGCCACTGAGACTATGATTCTACCTTAAGCACTAGATTTTATCTGAGCGGCTTGAAGGATGAGATTTTGGTTCACTTTCATCAGTGTTATCAAATGGCGGCCATGGTGGTGCAACGTGGTGGTGGTGGATTTCAGCTAAACTTCCATGTTAAATTTTTTACGGATGGTGGTTATGGCGGAGCCACACGCCGCCATGGTGGGATTTGGGCATGCTCCCATTTTCTACAATTTGCTTTCTGCCATAGGCAACACTGGCCTTTGATCATATGGCATACCCGACATTTGCACAACTTCAACTACTAGGTTCAGACAATTGAACGTGAAATTGATGAATCGGTAGTTGTAGATCCAATTTTGAGTCTTTGAGCCCCAAATTGTCCTCCGTCTAGCTCACCGCTTCTTTCCAAAAAGGCAAGAAGTAAGTGAAACTCAATAGTTGCAAATCCCAATTTGGTGAATACAAGTTGAAGCACAAATATGGGAGAAAGAAGTTTGTGATATTATGCCAACAATTGCAAACAAAATGTAGAAAATAGACACGTGTTGAAAACAACCACTTTTGCAAAACAACACACATTTCTTTCAAAATGGATCAATTGGGATATTTATCAGTGCCAGTATTGGATGAGCCTTTTCAAGCTATAATCCGACAAATTTCTTAAAAAGAGGCCTTAATATACTATTATTCAACTAATTTTAGTGTTCTCTTTTCAAGCTATAATCCAACAAATTTCTTAAAAGAGGCCTTAATATACTTCAACTAATTTTAGTGTTCTCTTTTCATTATTAATGTTTACTTGTGTGTTTGTGCATATAGTAATTTTTATATAAACTTGGGTACATATTCTCATGGATGCTTGTAGCCAACTTATTTGTGTACTTCGTTTGCTCTTTTTAATGAGTATCGCTTAATTGTGTTTACGTCTTTCCACGATCCAACTTTATCATTGACTTCTTACCTCGTGTTGTCCTAACTACTTAACTGAATAACATTAGATACCCAACTGCCCAATGTATCTTAGTCATTACAACTATCCTTTATGAATACGAACACAACTTTATGTTACTTCTCTTTGTTGTTTCGAGTTATTCTAGCCCAACCTTATGCATTTTGCGCAGCTCCCCAGCCTCTCAGCTCGGTCTCATGCTGGCATCCCCATTAGTTTTTCCAACTTCCGGGCTCACCAGCTCAGCCTTATGCTTGACTCATCCCTTTAGTTCCGAAGACTATTAGCTCAACCATGTTAGATACACTCCTCTAGCTCAAACCTATTAGCTTGGCTTTATGCTAGATACATTCCTCTAGCTTCCGAGCTTGTTAGCTTGAGCTTGTGCTACAAATTTAAACCATTTGCATTTATATCAAGTGCAACAAGCTCCTTTTACATAGGCAGCTGCCACTCCAGAATACTTGAAGCTTCTTAGTAGGTTGAGGGCTCTTCAATAATAGCATCCGATGGAAAGCCCAACGTATCAGGAGGCTCAATAGTAACACGATCACATCAATAATATCTCTGACTAACCTATACCATGTGACACATCAGAATCAATAGAAGCATCAAAGACGGTGGAATACCAAAATGATCACATTCAAGGGGAATATCAAAATGAACCTTACCAAGACACTTACCGGCCAACTTGGAAGACAACTTGGAAGATGACTGTCGGTTGATATGATAAACAACTATAGGTGCAACTTCTCCCAGAAAATGAAAAGGAAAGAAAGAGCCAATGACAAGAGTTCTAGCAATCTCAACGAGATGGTAGTTTCTTTCCGCAACATCTTTCCAAGCATATGCACCAGAACATGAGAGTGGGGCAAGAGTGCCCTCAGAGGATAAACTGATGAAAATTGTCAATAAATACTCACCATAAGAATCAGAATGAAAAACTCGAATAGGAGTAGAAAATGAGTGTGGACCATGGGGCAAAATCCTTATAAATGGAATAGAACTGAGAACGGTATTTTATAAAATAAATCCAAGTATATCGAGAATGATTATTAGTAAAAGAGAACATGATATTTATTGCCACATTTTGTAGCAAAAAGGAACGGACCCCATACATCAGAGCGAATAAGATCAAAAGATCTAGTAAAATGAGAAAAACTAGTAGTATATGGGAGTTGAGTTGCAACTTTTTCCGAGGTTGCAACCCTTACAATGAAAACTAGACTCGATAACAACAAGTACTAATCAAAATAGACAAACGAGACCCACTCAAGTGACCAACACGATGATGCCACTTGGTGAAAGATGAGGTGGAAGACGAGAAAACAGATGACACACGAGCCGTAGAACTAGTGGAAGAGGGAATATGCAAAATGTTTAAGATGTAGAGACTCGAAGAACCTCTACAACGATGGTCAGTGCCAATCACAGTTCTGCTTTGACGATACTGAATAAAACAAAATGAGTCATCGAATCCAATAGAAATGTTTTGGTCACTATTGATCAGTCACTAACTGAAAGAAGATTAATGGTTAACTTAGGAACATAAGAAATATTAGGCATTGAAAACGAGAACCCTTATGAGTGATATGAGAAGAAGTGCATGAGCTGAATAAAAACACCAACATTGACCGCCTTGCACAGATTAGATGTCACATGAAAAGATGCTCATGAATCGAGGACCCAAAGACTGAGGAGCTTGGACAGGAGATGCAAATACGAGCTCTTTGTAGCAGAAGTCGTACTACTAGCCCGAGCAGCACGACGTGCACGATACTCCGCCAACTTTTGTGGGCTAAGTAAAATAATTCTTGGAACTATAACCGGTCTTCCCTCAATGCTTACAAGGTTCTGGAGAGCTACTTCCAGGTGCACTAAGCCACTGAGAAAATGTCATTTGAGGAGTTGCCATAACACTCACTGAATGCGGATCAACTAACAGAGAATGGAGACGAGTCTTTTCAGCAATCAAATCAAGAAATGCCTATGCCATGGCCATAGTAGAAGAGTTATGAAGCAACCGTGGACTCAAATTCTGCTTTAACTCCCATGACAAAGCGATAAATGAAGAACTTCTCGACAAATGTATGTGATAAACACTCGCCGGGCAGTGAGGTACCATGGAGATCAATGGTCCCATCCAAGGATCTAAAGCTAAGTAATACTCATCATTGTTCTGTTCAATTACGTGAATTTGTTGCATAAGTGTGTGAAGAGTGCACCAATATACTGAACGTACGCTGTTGCATATAGGACCGCATTCCCTTGGCTGTCCGAAAAGAAGAAAGGCTTATAATCATGGACTACTTGATACTGATGTCAACGATCACTTTACCATCATTAATCTGCAATGTCAGCAACATTGCTAATATCGAACTTCCTTTCAAGTCCATCATCAGTGGAAAGCCAGACCATAACCCCCAAGATGGTTTCAACCGAAAAAGCACACTCCCGATAATTTTAACCATCAAGAATAATATTGATACAATTGCATGAAGTTGCGACATGATTTGACAACGTACGTCAATAGATAAGACTTCGCGATTTTCCAACGCTACAACGAGACACGACGAAACATGAATAAAGGTGTTGCGACGGGCAGAGTAGGGGCACGAACCATAACACTGACAAGTGGATCTTAAAATGGGCAAAACGAACACCAAAACCTTCCAAATTACAGAACTAAAAACACTGGTAACAAGGGGACAAAATTTTGAACCCATGGACGTTCGCAGAAAAAAATCAAGGCAAGCCACGCGCTGTCAGGCGCCGATGCGTGGGATGGCCGATAGAAAATTTCGGTGGCCACACGCGCGGCTTCTGGCGGACAAACTTGGCTGAAAAGTCTATCCCGATGTGGCGAGTTGACTTGTGTGGGAGGTGAAATCGAAAAAAAAAAAATCTTTGTACGACTATGATACCATGTTACAAACCTTTGGGTTTCGGATGAATCAAATAATTGACATATGAAGATACACATATATATCGACTTAAAACCTTTAGTATGTAAAGGATGGGCCTATAATATATTTAATAGGCTCAAGATCTCCTATAAGATCCTAGACTCTCGTTCCTAATCCTGCAATATGATACAAGATTCACTTAGGCAATTCTCGACCCCTTTGTCACATCCCAAGAACAGGTCGCACCAAACATTCTACTTGCTATCGATCTCTTTGACAGGTCGTCAACTACCCTCCATATACTATCGACTTCTCTGATAGGTTAGGCTTAGGCACCTCTTCCCGAGCAAACAACAACTGGATCGGTCCACCGAGATGGCAAATGCCACTTCGATTTGCATGGGTGCATAACCATTTGATGATAGTGAACTTTTTGCATGCAATTGAACATTGTTTACAATAATTTTCATACGTACTAATTCCAGTATTAATTTATATTTATTTTTCATTTTAATTTCATTTTAATTTCTTGAATGATCAGGTGGTACTAGAGCTCTGTGACGATGGTAAAGTGGCTACTTCCGATGATCCTCCTATAATATTTGGTTGCTTGGACAAGGACTTCATACAAAAGGTTCAATTAACTTATTTGTAATAAGTGTAATGCTGTTAAGCTCTGATTGATTATACTCAATGAGGATTACAATATACATATATATATATATATATATATATATAAACCCAAAAGGGATATACGATAGGAAAATAATCAAAGAACCTAATATACGAGATTTGCCATTTCATCTAATTGATAGAATCTAATCTATACCATATTTACAATAACACTTCCCCGAAGCTGGAGCATATATATCAATTATACCCAGTTTGTTACAAATATTTTTCATGTTTACACCATTTACTGCTTTTGTAAATGTCTTCTAACTGATCCTCGCACTTGACATATCTTGTAGTGACGAAACCTTCTTTGACCTTATCACGAACTAAGTGACCATCTATCTCAATGTGTTTGGTCCGTTCATGAAATACAAGACTCGGTGCAATGTGGTTTGCTGCTTAGTTGTCACACCAAAGTGTTGCTGGGATAGCAAATTCTAATCCAAGCTCTTTTGTAACTGATATATCCATACAACTTCATATATTAAATTGGCCATCGACCTGTACTTTGTCTCAACAACTGAGCGAGAAGCAACATTTTGCTTCTTGCTTCTCCACGAAACTAGATCGGGGCTCCCACAAATATACAATATCCTGAACTCGATATTTGCCATAAATCAACTTGCAGACAATCCAAAGAGGAAAAAAATTGAAAATAATTCTGGTTAATAGAACTTGAAGTTATTCGAATGCAATAAATTTTTTAGATATACTCAATTTGGAATTGATTCTATATTATTGAACATATATTGATTATTGAGAAATGAAAGGTGGAGTCATCAATTTGATCTCCTCCAGCCTTATTTGGTTTTTCAACAATGTTAATATGTCGGTCGGATGACTTAATCTAACAATGTCGAATGTTAGTGTTTTTCTTTGCTGATTTTGATAGAATGGTTTTCAATCACTCTTATATTTATTAACTTAAAAATGTGAAGAAGTTATGATTTCAGCGCTCCTCATCATCAAATGGATTTAAGAACCTTGTATCTATATACATCACCATTTGTTTATCTAGTAAATTACCGTGCATACAACTTTCAGACTTTGAAGAATCGATATTAAAAACTAGTTATTGGATTGTTATTTTCAGACAAGACTTGAGCCCGGCAATCTCTTACGGTTTGCCACCAGTGAAGGTGGGTTATGTTTTGCTGATGGGAAACTAGAGAGGGCTGATTTGCAGTTCCTTGGAAAATCTAATCGTTCACGAGCTTTTGCTGATAGTTACTCGAAGGTATGAATTTTGAGTTTATATGAAAATAATATTTAAAATAATATAATAAAGTTGATTTAGTGTAATAGTATGAGAGATATTAGTGAATTAAAGTTGATATGATGTTTTGATGTTATTTAATTACATTGATAATATTGAGGATAATGCAATTGAGTTGAAGTTGAGTTAGATTTTGAGTAAGAATCGAGTATGAATTGAGATAATTTATAAAAAAACACACCGTTAGTGTTTAAATTAACGCCTTGACTCGAGGTGTGGTATGGTGTGAGGTGTCTCTGCCCAACCACCATAAGAAACTTGTGAAGGATTTATAGTGGAATAATTTACGTGGCTTGCTATAGGTGCTTTTCATTCACTTCGCATAAACGTGTTTCTGTATTCGTTTTGAATTTTGGTGAGCATGTAATAACTCGGTGTTTTGCATGTGTTTTTAGGTGGTGTTCCAGTACATGGCTAGACGTTCTCCCCTCCAAATAGAGCATCTATTTGAGTCGGTTAATTCATTCGTTGAAGAAGAAAATGCTGGCGACACATTTATGGTAGGCTAAGGCGGTGAGGTGCCTGATATTGCAGCGACTCTCGCATCCATAATATTGAAGATTTAACAAAAATTTTAACTGTGCTTGTTGCACTCATGTATGGCAGAAAGCGTTATGTAGTAATCTCGAGTATCTCTCATGTATGTCAGAAAGCGTTATGTAGTAATCTTGAGTATTATTGTGTTACTTGAAAACTTGGGTACTCACAAGTTGATATTCTTTTGGCAGAATGCATATTAGGGTTCGGATTCAAACATGAACCTCACATGGTGTAGACATGTCAAAATGCAGCCTGCCCTGCCCAGCCTAATAGACGGGTTGGGCTGAAATTTTATAGGCCCGCCAAAGAGCGGGCCTAAATGGGCTGGCCCGTGTGGGCTGCAGGTGTTGGCGGGCCGTACAAAAAAAAAAAAATGTTTTAGTTTATACATGATTTAACTGACGGACATAACGGTTAATGGTTATGGGCCTTGTGGTTGCATAAGTTAACATGGAAGATACAGCTTGTGAAAATGTGTACATGCGCATGTTATATTTTAATTGTTAAAGCGGCAGGGAAGTATTACAGACTGATTTAAACCCAATATGTCAATATGTTGGTGGGCTGGCCCGCCTAGCCTGCGGCCCGCAACGGGGTTGGGCCAGGCTGCCATTTCAAAGGCGCGCCATCTTGCTCCGCCAAACGGCGGGTTGCAGGCTGGTTCGCCCCGCTTGGACCGTTTTGACATGTCTACATAGGTGACGGTCATTAGCGAACAACTTATCCTGATAGGCCCACCTCAGGGTATATATTTTTACTATTTAAATTAAAATAACATTAATATTCTAAACTATACACAGTATCGCAGACTCTAGCCACACTGGTTTTAAATGATACGAGTAATGCTCTCCTATCAACGGTAGACACATGGTAATATGCTCACCACTTATGTGGCATGTACAACTGATAATGTTGTATGTTCAAAAAAATAAGCGGTAGACATATTAACATGTGCCTATCGTAAGTAGTGGAGTATTACTGTAAATGATACTACATAATTTAGTCACAAATGGATTCTCTAGTTTTTCCAAGAAAGAATGCATTTACATTTTAGTATGAATTTCAGGTTAAATTAGGAATGATCAGAACCAGAATACAACACGTGCATGGCACAAGAGGGTATTGGGCCGGATTTTGTTGTTTCAAAATTTTATGTCAATGATTCATACTTTTGAGTATGTTTTAGGAGTTTCATACTAGTATGGATTTCTAATATAACAATATTCACTTGGTTTAAAAATTTTTAAGTTATAAAATATGTAGTACTACAAAAATAATTGTCATACTAGTAATCCATCCTATGCACATGCACAAATTATACAAAAAAAAAAGATAAAAAAAAACACACATTTTTTTATATAAAAAGAATACTAAAATTAAAAGTAATTTAATAATATATATCACAATTATAATTGAATTGGCACATTAACTAAACATGTTATCTAATAATTAATACATATGCTTAATTTTTAAATTTTAATAAAAATCTAATATAATGTGGAATTTTACATAAATAATGACGACTGTTGTATCAACATAATGAATAACATAACTTTTATATACTTTGAGCATTACATTAATAATAATCATATTAGTACTACCAACTTTTTTTTTTTAAAATATGAATTTAAAATGGACAATCTTATATATCATACAAATTAAAATTTTTAAGAGATTTGTCGTGTAAATTAAATTAAGAACTAACTATATAATAAAGTACATGTACAATATGGCTTATTTGGTACAATAATTGTTTACGTTTAATTTGAGGTCCAAATTTTAAAATTAATATGCAATTGAAATAAAAGATATGTAATATTATATTTTAACAATTACATCTAAACATAATATTAATCACTATCAATATAATAGTAACACAATTAAATTACTTTCTAAAACCTAACCGTTACAACTTTTATTGAATATTTTAATATTTATTAATATATATATATATATATATTAGTACAACACCCGTGTATTACACGGGTGCTTGTTAAAAAATTATACTTAAATTTTAAAATTAATGAGAAAATTATATTAAATTTAGTTTACTTTTTTACAAAAAATATATTACTATATATTTTAGAATGATATGTGTTACTTATGACTTACATGTGTTATATTATATTAGTTTTTATAACTTATATCATATAACTACTTGAAATATAAATATATTAGTTGTTAAATAATTTCATTTTTTTTAATTAATATTAAAAAATATTTTATTATTGTTATAAAGATAAATATAATATTTTTTTATACATATTGAGGATGTTAAATCGAAGCTCATCAAAAGAAGATTAATTTGATATATTACATATGTAAAACTGATAAAAAATACAAAGTTTATTAACTTTTAAAATATATATACAATTTAATAGTTATAATAAGGAATAATATTAAAATACAATTAATACATGTAACATGATCATAAATAATCAACATATTTATGATAATTCGAACCTAATTATTTTTAGTTTGGAATTAAATTAAAATTTACCCAAGCCTAATAACAAAGCATGTAATTTTGCCACATAGGACTCCGAAGCACCAGAAGCAGCCACGTAAGCTCAACGCGTTCTGTATTAATATATAGGGGAAGGGATAGGGGATATATATATAGAGACTTCTTAATATGAAGTTTCAAATAACATTTATGATTATATTATTATAAAATGACATTTTTCACTTATCAGACTTACCCTCCAACTTTTTAATATTTTTTAAAAATTGTTTATGTAATGGACTTAATAAATTAATTTATTTAATTATAAATAGTTTTATTATTTTTCAGTTAATATTGGTACATAATTTAATTTCTATTATTAAAGTGAATACAAATTTATTTTTATATATTAGATGTTTAATCAAACTTGCAAATAGATGATATATTTAGTATATAACGAAAGTTATTAATTTTAAAATATATTTATAATTTAAGTTATTCGAGTATATTATTAATTTAAAAATACTAAAAAACATGGATAGAAATTCTAACTTTATGAATTTATTTCAAATACTAGAAATTTAGGGTCAAAGCATCCCAAACACATAGGTTTGGGGAAAAGAAAATTAAAATCTCTCACTAGAAATGCCCTTAAATAATTTGGATTTAATATATTAATGAAGAAAGGTATATTTTTTTGAAGGAGAACAAATAAAAAAAGACAAAAATTGCATTTTTAGTCCTCCTACTTTAACGACGTAGTATTTTTTATTTCAAGATTTTAACTTTTTGTCTTTTGATCCTGTAATTTAGTATTTTGCTACAATTTCAATCTTTTGGGAAAGAAAAACAACACAATTTAAGATTATAGGACTTAAATTGCTAATAAAAATACATCAAAAGATTTTTTATTAGCAATTTGAGTCCTTTTAAATTTTGTTGCATTTTCAGTCCCAAAAGACTAAAATTATATTGAATTTTAGAATCATAGGACCATATAGCAAAAATGTAAAATTCTTAAGACTAAAAACGTCGCTAGATCAAACCAACAAGATTAAAATTGCATATTTTCCTAAAAACAAATAAGGGAAAGATGGTTCATTAACATCATCTTCACTTTCATCTTATCCTTTTTGAGTCCCATCAGAGGAGGAATCTCACAACTCGCCCACACTACTTAGCTTTATGCCTTTTCCATGGCAGGCAAATGTTGTTCCACAATTAGCACAAAGTACTTAGACAGCCTTTAGCTTTTGCAGATGTTTTGCACTCAATTTGGAAACCCCATTTAGTCATTTCCAAGAATCACCAAAGGAACCCAAAACAAAATAAAAAAAGAAGGTATCATTTTCTTTTTCATGGATATTGATGAATATGATTTACGCGGCAAAATTGCAACTTTAGTCCCGTTGGTTTGATCCAAAAATATTTTTAGTCGTAAAAATTGAATATTTTTGCTATTTGGTCCTATAATTTTAAAATTTAATGCAATTTCAGTCATTTGGAACTGAAAATGCAACAAAATTTAAACTTATAGGACTTAAATTGTTAATAAAAAATCTTTTAGATGAATTTTTGATTAGCAATTTAAGTCTTGTTATTTTACAAGAAAATTGCAGCAAAATTCACGGCGTTAAACCAACGGCTCTAAAAATGCAATTTCGCCGATTTACGCGGTAGTGTTTGATGGTATATAGCTAAAAAAAAATATTCCCTTTTGTTCACATTCATTAATTAAATTCGGATTTTGGGAGTACACTTATGAGAATCCAAATTCGTGCGTGGTGTGTTTTGTTGCGTGCATTAAATTAAATTTTCCACTAATCCAATGGATTAAACTAAGAGAATATTACTATTAGCATAATTGTCGGCCAATTAGAACATGCATGTAGGTAGGGTACATCATGTAAGTAAGTTTTGTTCTATGTTTTGCAAATGGAAATTATATTAAAATTACGTTGATGATGATGAAACATTCCTCTTTTACTTGGACCATATTATATGTGATATGTGTGATAATGTTGAAAAATATTTGATGTATTAATCATAAAGGTATGTACATGTATATAAAGATAAAATATGGGCAAATACTTATGTTGGGCAAATACGGCTCTAAAAACCAACGGCTCTAAAAATGCAATTTGAGTTTGCTAAGAAGTAAACAAATGCGACCGGGAAGGAGAGACTTTCTGAAGACATCCGCTAGTTGATCCGTAGATAGGAGATAGAAACAAGCTTCACAGTCCCATGTGCAACATGCTGTCGAATGAAGTGACTGT
>CACSLK010006441.1:7590284-7612283 GCA_902706635.1 Striga hermonthica
ACAAAATCATCAACTATCACATTCTCCTCCTCAGTATCATCCTCCCGAGCATTATCAACATCGTTCGGCACAATAGAATCCTCAAATGAATTCTCCCACATACCATACACCATATCATCACACGATTCCATATGCTCACTCTCAACAATAGAATTCAAATTCAAAGCACTATCACCGGAAGAAAGAATTGACGTACCTAACATGGAATGCACGGTCGAATCGCCAAGAGAGGATATTTCTTTAACAACCAAATCGTCAAGGTCCTCACTCGTATCGAGAGATTGAGTACCATCATAAACGAGAGTGAGGCCCATCTCATTCAAGGAGGTAAACCGATCCACCATAGCTCGAAACTCACCCTCTAGCCGAGTACTCTCCCAGATAATCCTCGCTGATAGAGAACAATACCTACCGAGCGGAATGTGAGAGGCGTCCAAATCAAGAAAAGAGACCACAGTAGAGTCGAACTTCGTGAGTGTGACTTGAAGAACGGATGGAATGGAAATACTCCAACTATGAAATTCCTCAACGATTTACATGAGGCTTGCAAGTGCCTCTTGAGTGCTCGTCAAAACATCGCGGTGACGCTCGGAAGGCACAACCATGGTTGGAATTGAAGTTTCGATCCTCGGTGTACAAGGTTGGCCAACTGATTGGTGCTCAAATGATGGAGAGGGTGGAGCATAGGTTTCGGTTCCTTCTTTCTCAGATGTGGGAGCCATTGAAGCACGAAGGGATCGATTGCACTCCTCTAAATGCTCCATGATCTCGGCTAGATTGACTCGAGAAGCCTCTCGAGTCGGCTCCGGTGAAGGTGCATTTTCATAATCGAAAGGTGGTGGATAGTAGTAGTCCGGGGGTGGAGGATTGACATAAGGTGGCTCATCGTGTCCCGGAATGTCATAAGCATAATCGGCTCAAGATGTCGGGTAAAAATGGCTCGGGCCATACCCATGAGAAGTAGAGTATCCGTCATAAGAATAAGAAGATGAATAACTCGGATATGAATAAGACGACTCCCCATATGGTGCGTACATCTCCTCTTGGTAATCGTCGGGATGTCCACGAGATGAGCTTCTGGCATAGGAATAATCATACGGGTCCATTGGAGCTCCTCAAGCGGGTTACCTCGCACAAGAACAACAAACAAGCCAAGGCACACGAGACCAAAACAAAAATAACACAAAACACGAATAACACGACACAATATTTACAAAAACACAAACACCAAATAGCAAGAGAAATCGAAAACAAGCAAATAAGCAAGAGAAACACACGAAATTAAGAAATTTCACAAGAAACAAGAGAAATACGGAAAAGACGTCAATCAATTGTCTAAATCCAATGGCCTACTCGCCTTCCCCGGCAACGGCGCCATTTTGTTTGTAGTATTTTTGGGCAATTGGTAACCGAGTTACCTGGACTCGGTCGTTCTCAAAGGAAGGCTATTCGGACACGGATTCAAACAACGATTGACTCACACAAGAAAATAAAATAAAATCCTAAACACTCTACTTGCAATTTGGGGGTTTCGATTAAGCTAAGAACACAATTTAAGCAAAAACGAAAGCAAGATTCAAACTTTATCGCAAGCAACACCTCAAATTGCAATAAAAAGGAAAATAAAGAGAAAAAGAACAAGGTACTCCTAGACCCGAGATGGAAAGAAGGCCCTCATAGGTTCGGGAACATGCAACCAAGCAATAGTCACTCGAGATCAATTAATATCTCAATCAATTCTCGCTCAAGCAATCAACAACAATATCACATAATCCCTAGCCTACGAGGATGATAGCATAATCGACTCATGGATGTACATATCTTAACCCTAGAATAACTCAATAAGTAAAGACAAGCAAGACTAACGAAATCATGAACCTTAAGCGAAGTCTCTACGTCTCTAATGCATCCACGAGAAGAAATAAGCCAAAAAGTTGTAATCTTGATGGAGAAATATTACAATTAAAAATAGGTCTTGGAGCCCTTAGAGAGAGAAAGAAAACTAGAGAGAGAAGAGACCAAAAAACTAAAAAGGAAAATTTAGCAAATGAGGAATTCTCCACAATTACAAAGCAAGATGTCTATTTATAGCTACACCAAAAATACACACTAAAACACACACATTAAATGAAGAAAACTCGCAAGATAGGTCGAATTCGCGAGTTGGGTCTTCAATTTCGCTGGATAATTTTGCTAGCAAGGGTGGAACTCGCGGAGTGCGCTGTGTTTGCGGGCTAGGCGCTGAATTCGCAGGCGCGAATTTTGTTCTCTGGGCATGTGGCAATCCGAACTCGCAGGATAGCGCCGATTCGCGGGCGCGAAAAATGCTTTTCGCGGGCTGGGCGTGAGCACTTCGGGAACTCGCGGGTTAGAGGCAACTCGCGGGATAGGGCTTCATTTTTGCGGGCTCGAAATTTCTCCTCTGGACATGCTCTAGCCGAACTCGAGGGTTACAGGCTTTTCGCGGGTTGAAAATGGTCCCATGACCTCTTGATGCTCGATTTCTCTAACTTCTCGTACACAACTCCAATTCGCACGAAACTTGGACCCATATTCTCCTAATTGAATTCTCTTCGTCTCGGTATGGCTTGGGCGGATTTTCCGGTTGGACGGCTCGGACGGCTCGTCTCCTCGTTCTCGCCAAGTTGGATCTATTCAACACAAAAATAAAAGAGAAACGCACAAAAATACGAAAATACTATACAATAACAAAAATACACAAAACATGATAAAATGGACTGGTCGACACCAAAATGAGCCTAAAACTATAAAATAATGCACACAAAACACACAAAAATAACGACAAAAACACAATAAACAGACCTCAATGAATGTTGGCAAAGCTTGTCCATTAGACCACAAAGACAAACTGAACAAACAGGTAAATAACGAGAAATACTTTGTCATTGAATCTTTATGTATCGAGATGTTTGCCTTATATAATTGTCTAGGTGAAAAGAATGATGAGGTAATTGCATTAGACAATAAACTTCGAGTGGTGGAAGAACATGTGACTCTATAAGATCATTGTGCCAGCATTGAAAAGCTACTATACAAAAGTGAAGAGTTGGTTAATATGGCAAACAAACAAAATAATATGTTCACTACAATCCAAAACTTGATTAAGCAGATTGGCAGTATGGACCTCACCAATGACTCTCAATCTTTGAAGCTAAAAGGCAAAATTTTTTAGGCTAGTGTTTTGTAGTATTTTGTGGAGTAGATGGTAACCGAGCTACCCGACCTTGGGTCTTTTACAAAGGAAGGTTATTCAGAGCTTTGTTCGCTAAACGGTTGTCCAATACCCAAAACGAGAAAATAAAACCTAAACATTCTAATAAATGAGTTTAAAATGATATTAAACTACTAGGAACTAGAAAATTAGAGCAATGGAAATTAACGAGAAAACAAGAGAATATGGAAATTAACACTACAGGAGTCCCTATGCCATCGACACAAAACACAAATAATGAAGAAAAATATGCAAAACCTAAGCACTAGGTAATTAATCCTAACCTTCTAACTCTAAGTGATTAAATTCTAATTAGAGTTTCAACTCTTAATCTAGATAGACAAGAAATTAACCCCTATATCACTTAAGCAAGCAATAAAAACAATAAAGTCTAAACTTTCCATCATCATCAAGCAACACCCAAATTACTTTGATAAGAATCATAAGTAAAAACGAGGCGAAAACCGAAGTATTTTGGTTTAGAAGTAAATACCCAACCTACTATTGCGTGCTAGACGATATTCAGATTCAAAAGTTCGGAAATCGAGCAAAAACAAAAAATGCTAGAAAACTTGCCAGAAAATGATGTCATAGAGCTCCAAAGAGAAATAGAGAGCAAAATAGAAAAATAGAACTTTTCCCAACGTGGGGAAGTAGAAAAATAAAGGATAGATCCCCCAAATACCAAAAAAAGAAACATATTTATATCTACACCTAAAACAGACACAAAAAACACACACATTAAAGAAACCACTCGCGAGCTAAGGGTAACTAGTGAGTTTTGACTTGATTTTCGCGAGTTGGATCTGCGAGTAGGGTGCAAGAGGCGCAGAGCATGCGAAAGGACTCGCGGGCAAACCTCGGTTATGCAGGCGCGGAAGAGACAGCTCGCGGACTCGCGGGCGCTGGTAGGCGTGGACTCGCGGGAGCGGAAGCTGAATCGCGGGCGCGGATTTTAGGCGTTGGAAATTGGGTAGCTCGCGAATTTGGAAGAAGCTCGCGTGTTTGGTTTTGTGGCTTGCGGCATTTGTCTCGGTGTCTATGGCTCGATTTTTAAGGCTCTAACTCATCGCACGCTTCTTCGATCGACTTGAAACTTCGACCCACGTCTCTCAAATCTTTTTCTCTTCGTCTTGGGAGGTACAAATAAACACCACCACACAATTAAGAAATACACTCGGAACGGCTTGGAAATGGTTATGACGGCTCGGAAATGTCTCCAAAATGGCTCGTCTTCCTAAACTCGCATCATGTTGACCTAAACAATAAAAAAAAGACAAAATAAAATACGTCGAACCACAAAAACACAATACGAGAGGAAAAATACACGAAAAAGAATAAAATGGACCGATCGACACTAAAACGGACCTAAAAAGACTAAAATAAAGCACCTAAAACACGAAAATAAGCACAAAAACACAATAAACAGCCAGTACGTCACCAGATAAGTCTACTCTAACATTTGTCGAAGAAGGTTATGTCATGAAAGGTAAGAAGGGTAATACAAACTCCGTGCAAAAACATCGAGAGAGAGGTTTAACAAGCAAAGTGAAAATTTTCCATAAGGTTTTTAACATCAGTTTTGGAATTCCTTGTTACTCTCTCGTGTAAGCTACCAATAACCTGATCAGAAGGATGGTATTTCTGAATCCTTAAAGGGGGATCCCTCTTGGTTTCAGTAAGATTTTCTGATGGTGTAAGTATATGGTATTCAACTTCAGTATCATGCACAACTTCAATTTCACATGAGCGTTCATCGCTTCCGATTTTTGACATATCTTCCTTTCATCCTTTTTGAAATCTCACATCATCAGACATGTTAATAGCAACATATGAACTAACATTAGAAGTACTTTCTTCAATGTCACATTCATGGATTCTATAATAGTGGAGGTACTTGAGTTATACACTTCTTAGAATATCCAAGGAAGAACACGACATCATATTTAGCATCAAAATTCTCAAGTTGTTCATGATCATTATTAATGAAACATTTACAACCAAACACATTCAAGTGACTGATGTATTGGGCTTTTACAACCAATACCTTAACGAAGGTACACTCTGTTGACAAGTAAACACAGGTTGTTTATTGCTTCGCCCACCAGCGATGTGGGATATTCTTTGAATTCAACATCACCCTTTCCACTACTTGAAGGGTACGATTCTTCATTAGGAGTTGTAAAACTCATGAAAAATACCATGTGAGTTGTAAAACTCAGGAAAATTACTATACACACTATTCAAGTCTCAGACAAATTGTTTTGAAAGCATCGAATGTGTTGAATTTTCATGTATGAAATCAACACAAGTAAAACAAGAAAAAACATAAACACACACGAATACATATATTTTCATCATTATAACTTTCCATCTGTATAGGCTCCATCATGTCCATATGAAGCAATACAAGGACTTGTTTCGTAGCAACGTGATTCAATGCCTTAGGAGATGACTGTATCGACTTTTCCATTTTGTGTGGTTCACACACAATATGTTCATTCATCGTGTTTTTTGGAACTCCACGAACTACATGTTTATTGTGTTTTTCGTGTGTTTTATGTGTTTTAGTAGAGTTTTTTAGTTTTGGTTTAGTGTTGACCAATCTATTTTGTCGTGTTTTGTATATTTTTATTCATGTCGTGTGTTTTTGTATTTTTTCGTATTTCTCGTCTCTTTTGGTGTGTTGAATAGGTCCTATTTTCAATTTTGGAAAGACGTGTCGTTTGTTCCATTTTCAAGCCATTTTCTAGCCACTCGAGCCATGGACTGAACAATCCAAATCGTGCAAGAGAGAAGCTCAAGACCCGCGCTAGCCCGAATCGGTCGTGCACGCTGCGCCAGCACGCCGCGTGCCCGTTCACCTGCGCACACAGTCGCACTTGCCCGCGAGACACCACCGCTGGCTTGCGAGTGTCCCAGCACGCACCTGCCCGCCCGCTCGCGAGACTCCACCTGCTGGTTTGCGAGTGTCACAGCACGCACCTGCCAGACCCACCCGCGAGATGCCACCAGCTGGCTCGCGAGTGTCCCAGCACGCACCTACCAGCCGCCTGCGAGTGCTCTCAGTACGCAACCTCTTACTCGCCCGCTAGACACAACCCGCGGCACCGCGTGTGCTTTCTCTGCCATCAGCCTAGATCTACTGCGAACCGGCGTTCGCGAGCCCGCGAGTTCAAGGCCAGCCACCTAGCAACACACTTGCCCACAAAATGCAGTTGGCAAGCCCGCGAGTTCTTTTCGTTAAATGTGTGTGTAGTTACTCTGTGTTTTTGGGCAACTATATATGTTTTTTCATTTGTACTTTGGACATCCATCCTTCATTTTATTTCTTTCCCTCTTGGGAAAAGCTTTCTTTTTATATTTTTATATTATTCTCTCTTTTGGTGTGGAGCTCTATGACTCGAATTTTTTGGAGACTTTCTAGCGATTTTATCTTTATTTAAGATTCGAACTTTTTACTCCGGTGTTCTTCGAGCATGCATTAGGAGAGTGGGTACTTACTTTTAAGCCTCATTACTCCGTATTTGTCTCATTTTTGCTTATGAAGTTTTTCAAAGTAGATTTGGGTATTTGCTTGTTGAATGGGAGAAAGTTTTGATATTTTTTATTTTCATTGCTTGCCTAAGTGATTGTAGGAGTTAGATACTTGCTTATCTTGTTATAAAGGTTGAGACTTTGATTAAAGCTCAATGATTTAGAGTTAGAAAGCTTGTGTTAATTATCTAGGAACATGGTGTTAATTACTCTATGTTTGTCTCATTTTTGCTTATGAAGTTTTTCAAAGGAAATTTGCGTACTTGTTTCTTGAATGGGAGAAAGTTTTGATCCTTTTATTTTCGTTGCTCGCCTTAAGTGATTGTAGGAGTTATATACTTGCTTATTTTGTTATAAAGGTTGAGACTTTAATTAAAGCTCAATGATTTAGGGTTAGAAAGCTTTGTTAATTATCTAGGAATATGGTGCTTGCATATTTCTCTTCATTTGTATGCGTTTTTCTTGGGTTACAGAGACTCAGGTAAACCAGAATTACCATCTTTTCGGTAAAGATTGCATCTTTAATTCAATGCTCTCAATTATTAGTTGTGACTAGTCTTAATTCAATCCCATATTATCTTGATAGAATGTTTTGGCTTTTGTTTGCTCGTTTTGTGATCTTGGACAAATACGTAGTGAGCGAAACACTGAATCGCCTTACTTGAGAGATAACCCGAGGTTTTAATTACTCGGTTACCAATTATTTTTGCTCTAGACTACTCATCAAATGGCACTGTTGCTGGGGAAGGCAAGTAGGACACCTAGTTTGCTATTCAGTTGTCCTTTTTTTCACGTGTTTCTCTTGTTTTGTGTGCTACTTTGATTAATTTCCGTGTTTCTCTTGTTTTCTCTTATTTTTCTTAGTTAAATTGTGTTTGTCTTGTGAATTGTCCTTTGTTTCCCATTGGTGCCCTCACGAGTATAGTTGCTTGTTTGTGTTTATACGAGGTAGACGAAGATGTGGAACCTGAGAAGAGATACCACCAATCGATTTGTACATTGAGCTTAACATAGACGAACCACAACCCGAACCTGAGACGATGGCGGACCAAGGAGAACAATTGCCACCACCACCGCCCCCGAACATGAGGTACTTTGCTCGACCATTCATTGGTGACAACACTCATGCATCGTGCTCGGAGAGGCGTCCTGGAATTGCGATCTAAAGACTATCCATTTTAATCAACTCAATCAACTACCCCTGTCAGAAACAAAGTTTCAAGTTGGAAAAACAACTTTTTATCCAATACTGGCAAGGTTTTCCTCCTGAACTCAGTACTGTATGCCCTTCCAGTCTTTACCATGTCTTGTTTTGCTCTGCTTAAATCCATCTGTAAGGACATTGCTGCTATCTGTGCTAAATTTTGGTGGAGAAAAGGTGGAGATCATACTAATGGAATCCACTGGAAGAGGTGGTCTTTTGTCACTCTTCCAAAAATCCTTGGTGGCCTTGGCTTTGATAACTTGCAGCTCTTCAATGATGCCTTGATTCTCAAACAACTGCGGAGAGTAGCTACATCCCGTAATCTCTTGGTGAGTAAGTTTATGAAAGGTAAATACTTTTCAACTGGGTGCATCTTTCAAGCTTATGTCAAACATAATTCATCTTGGTTATGGTCCACTTGGATGTCAGTCAAAGAGAGGTATAAACAATGTTTTCAGATCAAAATTGGTGATGGCTTAACCACTCAAATATGAAAGGACCCATGGGTCAGCTCTGCCACCTTGACAAGGCCTCACAGCTTTGATAGCTCTTCTCCTAACATTCAATGGGTATGGGATCTTATGAAAGATGGTGGTAGGCAGTGGAATGTCTCTTTGATCAGGCAACTCTTTCATGATGAGGACTGTGCCAAGATCCCCAAGATTAAAAATCTGGATCCTCACAAGAAGGATAGATGGACTTGGAACAATGATGCTAGAGGAGAGTTCTCTTTTGCTTATGCCTACTCTAAGATGGTGGAGGACAAATTCAGAACTCTTGATGTTGCTGAGGGTAGCTCTTCTACTAATGCTCTCAGACGAGGAACAAAACTTGGAAACTCAATGTGAAAGGCAAATTGAAACATTTCTTTTGGAAGTGCTTCTCTACTGCACTGCCTGTCAAAGAAGCTCTAAGAAGAAGAGGTCTATTTATGGATACTATCTGCTAGTCATGTGGGGAGCACACTGAGTCTGTGGAACACATCTTCTTTCACTGCAGGAAAGCCAAAGTGGTATGGAAAGTCTCTCCTATCAACTCGGACATTGCCATTGATAATTCAACAAAGTTCAGATCATGGTGGCAGGATGTATGTTCTATCAACAAGTTGGAGGTTTCTGAGGCTAAAATTTAGCTCACCACATACATTCTGTAGTGGCTATGGAAAGCCAGAAACCTCTGGCTCTTCAAGAAAGAATGGCTGCCAGCTCACTGCATAACAAAGATTGCAATGAAGGATTGGTAGGAATTTGCTAGGAGGAAAATATGCTAGCTGCTTGTTACTTGAGTTGAAGTGAAGTGGGTCTAGGTTCTTTGAGTTCAGTGGGTGCTTCTGTTTCATATTTGGGAGATGTGCTGTTTGTTCTTGTTTTCTTTGCTTAGTTAGTGTTATTTGTTGCTTTATGATGTTGATGTGTTGAAGTTAGTTAAATGTGATGTTGTGGTTTGTGTATGAGGGATTATTGTGGTTTTAAGGGTTACAAAGTCTCATTTTGTCTTAACATGTGCTTTAAGTTCTTTTTGTCTCAGTTGGTCTCATAGTGTTTGTATTTTTTAAGCACCCGTGCCTTGGTGTCTCTTCTTTATTGGGTCCAGTTGCATTCCAGATTGTATTTCTGTACATTCAATGCTATATAATTTGATCTATCGTTTCGAAAAAAAAAATCAACTCCCTTCATTTTATGGTCTCCTGCAAGAGGATGTTCTTAATTTTCATCTGGATATTCTATTCCACGGTCAATACTTTCCCACTACAAGGCCTTAACGAGAATCAACTTTGGATGCGTTGTTTTCCATAAACTTTGAATGATAAAGCTAACACATGGTTCATAACACTACTACCGAACTCTCTTACCAATTGGGAAACCGTCTACAAGAAATTAATGGCGAAGTACTATTCTTATCAAAAGACAACGGATGTTCGTGGGAGCGGTTCAAAGGTTATCAACTCCAATGCTTACATCATCACTTTTGCCTCGAGGTCTTGAACCAATTCTTCTTTGACGTGCTTCATCAATCGCTCCAATACATAGTAGACCGCGCGGCCAGAGGAGATATAGGGAGCCATACGGAGGAGGAGATTTATGACTAGTATGAGATGTTGGGAGAAAATTCTCAAAGGAAGAGTGTCCAAAGCAAGTTCTTATGAAAGAAATCGCTCCCTCATCCGGCTCTTCGATAAATGATGCGGTTTTGGCCAAGTTGGCCTCGTTAGAAGAAGAACTCAAGTACCTTCACCTATGGGATGCAAAACTGACTGAAGTAGCTATGGCGGAGGTATGTGCAAGTTATGGAGATATGGGACACGGAGCCCACGACTCCCCGAGGTATATGAACTCGCTTACGACCCAAATCTTGTAGCGGTCCCTTTCGATGTTAAGGTCGTGAAAAGGTATGCTCTTCGGGTCTAAAATGATCCATATTCGAACGGTTACAATCCCGAGTGGAGAAATCACCCGAACTTTTCTTGGAGAGACCCGAAAGAGAACTATGTGCCACAACTGGCACCACTTCAAGCTTATGCCCCGCCTCAAACCTTTGCATCTCCTCAAAACTGGATGCTTCAACCGAGGACCGAGTTCCAAGGCTACCAACCGAGGCTAAAATTCCAAGGATATCAACAAGGACGTGGAGATATCATCCAAAGGCAACCAATGCCACCTCAACCAGAGCCCGAGAAAGATGCTAGAGTTGAGTCTTCGGATACTCGAATCGATAGCTTAGAGAAGTGTCTTCAATCGTTGGTATCTACCGTCTCTACTTTGCACGACACCATTAAAGGAGTACTCTTGATTTAATCCTATCTTAAATGGCTTGAAACACGAATGAGGCAACTCGGGACATCATTAGAAGAAATACAAAAGAGCAAGATGAAGGATAAGTTCCCTAGCCGACCCGAGCATGTCAATGCTATCATGGTCATGACAAGTGACAAAGAGGTGAATAATCATATGGAGATGATTAGGAACAATGAGGTGGAGGATAGTATTGAGAATGAGGATGATGAAGACTGAGCGAAAAAGTTGAAGTTTCGAAAGGAAACACAATAGTGAATGAGAAAAATGAGAAGAAGAAATCGAAGACGGATGCACGTGAGGCTCTACATAAGACGGCTACATCTTACCGACTACCAATCCTTTATCTGAGTCGTCTACAAGAGACAAAGAAGGTCAACAATTCAAATATCTTTTTGACATGCTCTCGATGGTGAATGTAAATCCCCCATTACTAGATATTATAAAAAACGTACCGACGTATGTGCAACTTCTTCAAGGATCTAGCATCAGAGAAGAGGAGATTCGAGGATAATGAGAAAGTCATGATTTTCGAGGTAGTCTCTACCACTATACCTCGAAAAGAGTGCGATCTGGGAGGTTTTGTCATCAATATCACATTTGGGAATGGAAAGACGACGATCGAAATAATTGATTTGGGGGCCGACATTAATCTTATGTCGTATTCAATTTATAAACAATTGGGATTTCAATGACTCAAGCCTACTCAAATGTGCCTAGAATTAGGGGATTGTTTGTTGAGAGAACCGAAAGGTATTATTGAAGATGTGTTGGTCAAGGTTGGGTCTTTTGTTGTGCTAGTGGATTTTGTTGTCCTTGACGTAGGAGATGTCCCGAACACCGAGAATGAGCATACAATTTTGCTTGATCGACCCTTCATGGCGATGAATAACACGTTTATTGATGTCAAGGATGGCCGAATTACTCTTTCTGCTAATGGAGAGACGGTGACGTTTACGATGAACAATGCCCGAAAAGCTCGACCAAAAGTTGGCCAATGCTTGTTTAAGAGGTACATTTTGACTTTCGTTCAAAGTTTCCTAATTGCAATCGTGTCCTTGAAAATAAGAAGATGTTGGAGTCGAGAATGGATGAAAATGTTGAAGTTGGAGTGAAATGGGAGGATTTGAAGAAGAAAAATGATGTTGAAGATGGAAATGGGTCGAAACCGGGCAAGAAGAAGCCGAATAAAAAGTCCAAGGTTGAAAATGCTAAATCGAGAGGTACCCCACCGGGTATGAAGGAGGATGTGAATTCCCGCTCGTAGAAGTTTAAGAAACGAGGGGTGGATTTTGAGGATGATGATGAGTTGAGTAAGAAATCCCGGTGTCCCCAAAAAGTAAGTGGACGAATCTTTTCTACGACGGGAGTGAAAATAATGTTGGCGAACAAAGAGCTCGTCAACCTGAGCCCGATTGATATTGACGGATATGTCGAGCTCACGACGTTTAACCGAGTGCTTCATAGGAGGCAACACACATTTTCATTGTTTTTGTTCTTTTTCTCATAAAAAATAAAATTGCTCGTGTCGAACTGCTCGACAGTACCGACTTGTTAGAGCCGAGCCAAAAAAAAATTGAGTAAAATTGAGCGAGAAAAGTGCACGAAGGTTTGGGCGGAGTTAGAGGAGCTCAAAATGCTAATCTTTTCCTAAGTGTTGGAAAGATGACCAAGGGTGCCCTAGGCCCTAGTGCATTTGCCTGCGACCTCACGTCCGCGACCCTGCGACCAGGCACTCACGCGTGGTCCAAGATTCGCGACCCCGTGGACGCGCGCCCTTCCCTACTGCTCCTAGACGCCCCGACCCGAACTCCAGTTCGCGGCTCGCGAGTCAGCACTCGCGCACGGATCACGAGCCCGCGAGTTCCCAACGTGCACCCATGGGCTTTCTGCTCCATAGTGCCCGCAGGCCGAGTCCTGTCCCGTGAAGCCGCGAACTCACTCGCACGCCAACGCCAACCCACGAGCCCGCGAGTGCTCAGGCGCATGGCAGCCTATCTTCTTTCGCAAGATAGAGAGAGTGGGAGTGGGGTGAGTTGAGGTGGTTAACCGGTATGTTGTTGGCAGTTGGCAGGTGTGTTATTGTGGTGTTGGGTCGACTTATTTGGGTTTAGTGTGAAAAATTATCACAACCCTCTCTGTGAGTATAATTTTGTCTTTTTTTTTTTAACTATTGAATTGTCCAATCTGATGACTATGATGTATTTTTATTTATTTATTTTTTTTCACTTAGGGTCATTCTCACCATAATGTGACCTTGTATATATAGAGCAACTAGTTATCCAGGAAAAGTTCCATGATTTTTTAAACGGGATTAAGAGAAGTTCATGAAAATGGAAAATAAATTAAAAAAAGTTGGAACAAATGCGAAATCTATGTAATAAGGGCACGTTCGTAGTCTAATAGCGAGCATTAGACAAGGACTAGGGAATATACCGAGCTTAGATTCGGCTGGGCTGTTTGGCAATTTTGCAAAATAAAAGGCAAAAGGAGGTTCATATTCACATTCATAATATGTGGGATTAAATAAAAGAGGAAATTTCATTAGAAATCTCTCAATTTTTTAAGTTGTATCAATTTAAGTCTTGAATTTTATTTTTTTTCAATGGAAGACTTATATTTTAGATTATTCTCATATTAAAGCTTACTTTTTAGTTAACTTTTTATTATAAAGTTCTACTAACTTTTACTTTTTGATATAAATATGTAAACCAACTAATTAACTTTATTTGATGATATAGTTATGTGAACAACAATATTTTTATTTTGTTGTAATTTATATTTTACATATTTATACAAGAAAATAATAAATATCGAGTAAAATTTCCTTAATAAAAAATGAAACTATATAAATTATATTATGAAAAAAATTAATAATGATTGCTTCAAAAAATTGATAAGTGAATTTGAAAAAAATGAATGAAAATATTATTTTTATTAATAAACTAAATATGTACTAAAGTATCAACTTTTGCGTAAAAAAAATTAAAATCTTGAAAAGCTAAAATGAAGACAACATTATTAAATGTTATTTTTTTATTACATATTTATATATATTGTTAACAAAAATTATATTTTAATTGCATATTTTACAAATTATCAATTTTTAAAAACAAGCATTATTAAACATTTGAATAATTGTATAGTTTAATTTTCTTATTAATATAATTTTACTAAAATATTTATTGTTTTTTAATATAATTATGTAAAATATATATTACAAGAAAAAATAATGATAATATTTCTGTTCACGTAATAGTTGATTCACATAATTATGTTCGTATGAATAGTTGGTTCACATAAGAAGCGACCCAAACTTGAGCACGAATTTATCTGTATGAATGACACGTGTCGACTTTTGATATCACACAGGCTTGAGAAAATGAGAGTAGTTTAAATGCAAATATTTGAATTTTGTTGTGTATATAATATAGTGTATATATGAAATTAGTGCCAGTGTGATGCACGGGGTGTACAATTTTAAGGTTATTTATCCAGCCTCACAATTATATAAATGAATAAAAAAATGCACGGGATATATATAGTACGTGACATGTGCTAGACACGAGATATATTTATTTAGGGAATATTATATTATAAGATGCAATATTCAATAAAAGTTTTATAATACGCAGGAAAATTGTACAAAAAATAGTATTCGAAAAAGAAACAATCATATATTATGAAAGACCTACTTGTACACAATGTGTGATTATTGGGCAACTCGTCATCCTCACAAACTAATATCTTCAACCCCTTCTATTAGTTACACGAAACAACATATAATTGCTCCCATGTAGCATGATCTTAAAATCACCAGATGTCGAATGGTACTTTCATAGATTGCTGTCAACTTGGTAATTCTTGATACAAATGATCATGCCTAAGGATGGCAGCGGTTCGAGTTCGGATCGGATGGAACCTCAGGGCACCCAAAACCAAAACCCAAACTTAAAAACCAAAACCAAAACCAAAACTGTTTCGGGTGAAAATCCTTCACCAAAACCAAAACACGCGGATACCCAAAAACCAAACGGATACCCAAAAAACCAAAAATATTATAATAAAACACCAAAGACAACAACATAAAACATGATAACTTAGAGAGTACCAGGCAACCAGTCACAAATTAGCAAGTACCAACGTCAAGCCATAAAGGTAGTAGAGTACATAGCTAAGCCAAGCCATCACGGGAGACGGGGAGAGGATAAGAGGGAGAGGAAATTTCCACTTATATAGCTAGGGTTTTTGGTGGGTTTTTTGATGGGCCGTCTATTTTGGGCACCCAACGGAGCACCACGGGCGAAATATAGGATCCGCACCAAAACCGAAGACTTTCGGGTACCCGAAACCGCAAAACCGTGGGTGAAATTTGAGAACCAAAACCGAAAACCGCTGAACCAAAAACCGCGGATATCCGAATCGAAACCGAACCGCTGCCATCCCTATTCATGCCCTCCTAAAAAATCCTCTCTCTAAACGCAACCAAATTGATTGTCTGTAGCCATGCCACAATGCGATTCCCCTAAACATGTACAAAAAAGTAATCAATAAAAAATATTTTTTTTAAAAAAATTTAAATAATTTAAATATCTGAATACAATACACGATAAAAAGAAAGAAGCCAAATTTTAAATTTAAAAAATAAAATTAAAAAAGTAGAAAATATACATTTCATAGTTCGAAATTAAAAAAAAAAGTAAAAATAATTTGGCTTACAGTTTTATAATGAAGAACCTACTTGAGATAGGATTTGTATGTGCTGCCCCGGTCTTGAAAAAATATTCTTACAATGCGAACCTTCAGCATAGGCCTATTAGACCCATTAACTTGTTTGATTAAGTCAAATCATTGATTCATTGTTTTGAATATAAGACTAATTGGGGATATTTTTTGTTCGCATGAGGTCGACAGGGACGGAGACGATGGCTCAATATTTTGAGATTTGTAATTTATATTCGATCGATAGATACAATAGCGGTTAATATTTTTATGAAAAAAATCTCATTATACAGAAATCAGATTACATCTAGAGAAACAAATATGAACAGATTTCCATATCGGTGATAAAAAGATAAGAAGGAATTTTGAATATATACAAACTTTAAATATTAGATGTATTTACGTAAATCAATACACAACTAAACCCTTTAGTTTAGGCTTAATGTTTGTTTTATTTATGGGTGATGTAAAATAAAGATATAACTTTGACCGATCAAATCTTTTATTACCGATCGAATATGCCTTTTTTGGATTTTACGTACAAATTTTTGAGAAAATATATTTTATGGGAATTTTTTGATTAAACCGATGTAATGGGGAAAAATAAATAGTAGTAAATAAAATAAGTAAATAAAATACTAAGCTAAAAATAGAGTGCATTAATTAATAATGACTTTTTTACTACTAAATATAGTAAATAGAATGGCTTATTATATAAGTATAGATGACATATATATTGTTTACAATATAGTATACACATTATTATTCAATAAAATGAAAAATTATTTATTTTTCCTTCATATATATACATATATATTTAACCAAATACAAACAAGGACAATCTTACAAAGAATCTTTAGATGAAAGATTTTATCCATTCTTAAGAATTTGTACTCGCAAGTACCCAAAGGTATTTCGAAAATAAAGGGAGAAGCTTTATATGTCGTTTTCTTTCCGAATATCTTAGTAAAACACAATAATAAAAGATTTTGGGGGCCAATAAAAGATTCGCGAAGACCGAATATTCCCTCCGACTGCCGAGTAGAATCCAGTAGGTCACAATTAGATTTTAATTAAAACTAGTACGCCACCCGCGCGTTGCGCGACATAATGTTAAAAATTATGTGAATGAATTATAATTTAAATAAATACAAACTATTCATAAAATATTTATAGAGAAAATAAAAATTATTATGAAAAATCGATTCATTATATTTTAAATATGTTTAGCTAAATATAACAATTTTAGTGGATGAATTGTATTAATTATTACCATTATCACTATAAATAATAATCATGAGACTGTTGGGGTATCACAACAAGCGCAGCGGACAAAAATACCCCTCCAACGAATATGGCGAACACTACTCTAAAATAATCCAACACAGATAAAAGACGAGAAATAAAAAGAATACAAAAATTGATAACGGAGTTCGGCGAAAATAGCCCACGTCTCCGGGCACCGCCAACCGCAACGCCAAATTTACTAAACTGACCAACAATAACAACTAGAGTTAAATAACCCACAAAATAGGATTTCCTTAATTAAGGATTTCCTTCTAAATAGGAGAATATAATAAGGTGCAATTGTAACCCAAAGGCAATGGACCTATTTATACTAATAAGATCCTACACATCTTTGGTATACATCCGATGTGTCACATAACTTAATCAAAATCTAACAATTCTCCACCTTGACTAATTTTTGCTCCCACTTCCAACTCAACTGCTAGTGGTGCCTCCAAATGCGCCTCTCGACGCCAACTCAAATATGCAGAATGTTGGTCAAGTTTAAACAATGTTCAAACTTGATTGCTACCACTACCTTGGTCATCATATCTGCAGGATTCTACGCTGTCTTGATCTTCTTCAACATAACAGTTCCATCTTCTAGAATCTCCCGCACAAAGTGATAGCGAACATCAATATGCTTCGTTCTTGCATGAAATACTTGATTTTTCGCTAAGTGAATAGCGCTCTGACTGTCACAATGCAGTAAGACGTGCTTTTGACCAACTCCCAAGTCTCAAGCAAACTTTGAAGCCAAATAGCCTCATTCACAGCTTCAGTAACTGCCATATACTCTGCCTCGGTTGTAGACAAAGCAACTGTTGACTGTAAGGTAGACTTCTAACTGACTGGAGCTTTTGCAAAAGTGAACAAATATCCTGTCGTTGATCTTCGGTTATCCAAATCACCCGCGTAGTCAGAATCACAATATCCGACTACACACTAACCAAATTCATTCTGCTCATAAACCATCCAACGTCTACAGTACTATGATTTACCAGGGTCATGCATATACCTACTAACAACACCAACTTCTTGTGAAATGTCGGGCCTTGTACACACCATCGCATACATCAAACTGCCAACTGCATTTGCATATGGGACTCTAGCCATGTACTCTCGTTCTTCATCACATTTTGGCGATAACTGGGCACTTAACTTAAAATGAGGGGAAAGTGGTGCACTTACAGGTTTGGACACATTTTTTATGCCGAAACGCTGCAGTACCTTATTCATATATTGCTTCTGAGTCAAACAAAGCTCGCCTCTCATTCTGTCTCTGCTTATTTCCATGTCGAGTATCTTCTTAGCTTCCCATAAGTCTTTCATCTCAAACTCTTGATTCAACTGAGCCTTCAACTGATCAATATCCACTTGGCTCTTTGATGCATCCAACATGTCATCCACATACAAAATTAAGTAAATGAAAGATCCATCTTGCAACTTGCGTAAATACACACAATGATCATGTCTGCTTCGCGTGTACTTCTGCCCAATCATAAACTTATCAAACCGTTTGTACCACTGCCTCGGAGATTTCTTAAGTTCGTACAACGATTTTTTCAACTTACAGACTCAATTCTCTTTTCTAAGAATTTTGAATCCTTCTGGCTGAGTCATGTAGATTTCCTCATCCAATTATTCGTGTAAGAACGCCGTCTTCACGTCAAGTTGAGCTAGCTCTAAATCCAACTGTGCTGCTAAGGCCAACAAAATTCTAATGGAAGAGTGCCTTACAACTGGAGAAAACACTTCATTATAATCAACTCCTTCCTTCTGAGCGTAGCCTTTACCCACCAACCTTGCCTTGTAGCGCACGTCATTCTTCTGAGGAAATCCATTTTTCTTTACAAATACCCACTTGCATCCTATCACCCTCTTGCCTTTTGGTAGTTGCGTCACCTTCCAAGTTTGATTCTTCTGAAGAGACAACATTTCTTCCTCCATAGCCCATTTTCACTTCTCATTTTCTAAACTTCGAGCTGCATCTTGAAAAGTGAAAGGTATGTCATCATCAACAATTGGAAGTGCATAAGCCACCATATCCGCCAATCGAGCAGGTTGTTGAATCTCTCGTCTGGACTTTCTCAATGCAATGGGTAAATCTAATGATTCATGAGTCTGAACTTCATTATCTGACAAATCGTTTGATATTGTTTCGTCGATCATAGCTGGTTGTCTCGTCATCGCATCTATCTTCACCTGCTTCGGCGTTAACTCCACCTATTGGGTTTGCGTCGTATTTATCATACTTTGTTCATCAAATGTAACATCCCTGCTAAACACAGTTTTGTTCGTCTCAAGACACAAAAGACGATATCCCTTCACGCCAATTGTGATTCCCATGAACAAAGCCTTTTTCACTCTTGGATCTAACTTTGAATCCTTCACATGATAGAACGTAGAAACCCAAAGACATGTAAAGATCCATAGTCAGCAACAGGTTTTCCCGACCATACCTCCAACGATGTTTTACCATCTTTTGCAGATGACGACAAACGATTTATGAGGTGTTGTGTGTATGTTACAGCCTCAACCCAGTACTCCTTTCCCAAACCAGCATTGGACAACATACATCGAACTTTTTCCACCAATGTTCAATTCATGCGCTCCGCCACCCTATTTTTTTGTGGTGTCCGTCTAACGATGAAGTGCCTAACAATGCCATTTTTACGGCAAATTTCTTGAAAGGGATCGCTTGTGTATTATCCACTATTGTCCATTCGTAGGACCTTGATCTTCCTTCCAGTCTGATTCTCAATTTGTGTCTTCCATGTAATGAAGACACCAAGCACTTCATCCTTCGTCTTCATAGTGTACACTCAAACAAGTCTGGAAAAGTCATCGATGAAAGTGACAAAGCAGCGTCTTTCGCCTAATGATGGGGTCTTAGAAGGTCCCCACACGTCCGAATGAACATAATCCAAAACACCTTCGGTATTATGGATAGTCGTTCCAAACTTCACTCTTTTCTTCTTTCCCAGAACACAATGCTCACAAAAGTCTAGTTTGCACACTTTGACATCTTTTAACAGTCCTTGTTTTGCGAATGTTTGCAAGGTTTTTTCACCAACATGTCCCAACCGCATATGCCACAACTTGACTGCCTCAGACTCCTTGTTGGTAGAATCTGCTACTGTTGATGTCTCAACAACCGTATCACCTTCATAGTAATACAAATTATTCCTCCTTATGCCTTTCATCACCACGAGCGAGCCGAATGTAACCTTCATAACTCCATCTCACAAAGTCACTACCAAGCCTTTGGATCCAAGGCTCCTAATAAGATGAGGTTTTTCTTCAAACTCGGCACGTACCGAACATCCATCAAAACTCTGGTGGAACCATCGCGATTCTTCAAACGGATTGAACCTATCCCAGTTGTCTTACAAGCATTATCATTACCCATATAGACAACCCCTCCATTGATCTCCTGAAAATTGAAGAACCAATCCCTTATGGGAGACATATGGTAGGTGCATCCTGAATCCAAAATCCATTCATTTGGATGAGATGAGAAAGGTGAAACCACAAGTGAAAATTCCGAGTCTTCACTTCCACCCTCAGCAACATATGCATCTTGAGGAGATTTGCCCTTCTTCTTCAACTTAGGACAGTCTTTCTACCAGTGTCCCTTGTCATGGCAGAAAGCACACTCGTCTTTTTCAAGCTTGGCTTTGGAATGTGATCTTCCTTGTCTATTCTTCTTTTGGCTCTTCGATCGACCTCTTGCAACCAACGCTTCATCTTCTGCTGCTGCATTCTTCGTCTCTTGTTTGTTCTTCTTCCTCAACTCATAGCTATACAGAGCAGAACTGACCACTGCAAGAGTTACATCGTCCTTCCCATGGAGCAGAGTAGTCTCTAAGTGCTCGAAATCCTCTGGAAGTGATGATAACAACATTAGAGCCAAATCTTCATCGCTCAATGTGACGTCCAAATTCAACAAATCTGCAACTAACTGATTGAATGCAGTGACGTGATCATTCATCCATGTGCCATGCCGATACTCAAAATGGAAAAATCACTTCTTCATGAGGAGCTTATTCTGGCCATTTTTCTTCAGAAATTTATCCTCCAAAGCCTTCCACAAAAGTGTGAGCAGAGTTCTCATTCTTGAACGCGTACTTCTGCTCCCTCGACAAACACGAACGAATTGTTCCACATGCTAAGCAGTTGATATTCTTTCAGTCCTTCTATTCAACATCTGTTGGCTTCTCCTTTTCAATCGCAATGTCGACGCCTTGCTGAAATAAACAATCCAGCACCTCGCCTTGCCACATGCCGAAATGACCGGTCCCGTCGAAAATCTCCACCGGGAGTCTGACGTTCGACATCACCGTCCTTGCCGGAATGAATGCAGAGGATGATGCGCCCTTGACCTCCTTGGACATCTCGAACTCGAATGCAGTGCTCGCCTCTCCGAATGAGCCCGGGACGAACCTTCGTCTCTGATACCACTTGTTAAGGTATCACAACAAGCGCAACGGACAAAAATACCCCTCCAACGAATATGGTGAACACTACTCCAAAATAAGCCAACACAGTTAACATACGAGAAATAAAAAGAATACAAAAATTGATAACGGAGTTCGGCGAAAATAGCCTACGTCTCCGGGCACCGCCAACCGCAATGCCAAATTTACTAAACTCACCAGCAAAATACAACTAGGGTTAAATAAGCCACAAAATAGGATTTCTTTAATTAAGGATTTCCTTCTAAATAGGAGAGAATAGAATAAGGTGCAATTGTAACCCAAATGCAAGAGACCTATTTATACTCATAAGATCCTACACATCTTTGGTATACATCCATGTGGGACAAAACTTTATCAAAATCCAACAGAGACAACAAAGATCATGACTATAGAAACAACAACATATACTTGATTGAATCTACAAAATACCATTTGTTTTTTCATAAATATTTTCAAATTAAATAAATTTAACTTAAAAAAACATTTGTGATATTCAATGATAATTAGTATTTGTCGCATTAATGGCACTCCTTGAAGAAAAAAATGTCTTGATAGTAACATAAATTTCTTCATTTGTGATTAACGAAATATATTATTACTATTATATAGATAAGCTGATATAGAATAATTGAAATAACATGTACAAATATGAGTAATATAAATTAAATACCAAAGAAAAAAAATGACTCAACTTTTAATTGCATATATTTAGTTTCAAATTAGGTCCACATGTCCTTCAGTTTT
>CACSLK010006441.1:7612294-7635995 GCA_902706635.1 Striga hermonthica
TTTTTTGGGCAAAATAAAATTCATTTTCATTTATGTGCAAAATAAGTCCGATTGTGATTAGAATGACGTGCAAGATGGATCACCTTTTGTAAACTTACAAATGTGAAAAATAATTGTTTGCACGTGCAAGATGGATCACGTTTAGTTCATGTCAATAACAATTTTATTTTTTTTTTCACGTAATTCATGCGGAATGTAATTTAATATAATTTTTAGAAATGCCATTGATAGAATTTTTATAAAATGATAATAAAAGACATTTAAATTATTCTATATAAATTATAAAATAATAAAACTGGTAAAACTAACATTTATGATTAAAAAAAATAGATGATGCATTATAGTAAATAATATTGGATTTTATCTATTGCAAAGATTCTGTAGCGATAATATATTTTTGTCACTATCTTAAGAAAAAATAGCATGTGTTATAATAACAATGGTTAATACATTACGCTAATTTTATTTTAAAAAAATATAGTTGCATAATTGTGGACCAATAAAGATATTAAAATTTAGGCAGTCACTTTAGTTATAAACTTTTAGATGGCCCCAAATAAAGTATAAATGTCTATATTATCAAAATAGTATCTTACTATATACTTTCAAATGTTTATTTTTTTTTTATTTCTTAAATCATATTAAGGTAACAATCAAGATGTCCACCGACAACGTTTAGATCAATAACCAACACTTATTTTGCATTAAATTTATGAGAGTCATAATTTAAGTTATTTTGTTAGAAATACACATTGATAGAATTCTTGTAAAATAATAAGAAAAAAATATTAAATTATAATATATATCACTAAAACAATAAAAAGTATAATAACACTCATGATATTTGAAAAAAAATAGTTGTTGTATTTGTGGTATTTCGTGCGGAGCTTTATTAGTCACAATGTTTTGATAAAGACAATATCTTCCTATAATTCTTATGAAAACAATATAGATATATGAATAAAACAATAATAACAAGTTAACACGTTATGCTTTTTTTTTTTGAAATTATAGTTGTATAATTATGAACTAATAGAAAAAAATTAAATGATGGCAAAAAAAATTATACACATACATCTAAATGGCCTCTTTTATGTTTTGACAAAAATAAAGTAAAGTATACTAATTAAAATTAGAAAAAAATGTACTTTTGGGTCAAACAACACCTTCAATCAGACCAAATCAATATGAATTTTTCCTTCACTTTCATAATTAAAGACATGAGTTGGCCTCTCCGAATCTTGTAACTGTCTCAATTTCTATGCTATCATTTCTATTTTTTTAATATTTGTTCTGAAATATTTGCATATTCCTTTTCATAAATACAATCAATTTTTGATGCTATGTTCGATTCTAAGCTGTCCTTTTTATATTTTTTCATATTTATATTTTCATATTCATGGGTGATATTGATAAAATAAACCTAATTTCAGATAAACTGTTTTGTGGAAGTAAAGAGATTATTCACTATTTTCGCGATTCATTTCGTATGAATATGCATGTTAGTACTCAATACCCGTAGATGATACTTTTTTTTTTTATTTTAATTTCTTAAAAAGTTATTCCTTTTAGTCAAATAAAATACATTTTTTATAAGAAATATAACTTTATATTGAATCTATCTTTTTCTTATTTATTTAATTTATTAATAATAATATATTTGAAATTTGGTTGAGTAAGTTTGTGATTTGTTATATACCAGATTAATAAATTCTTGTATCGAAATTCACGTAATTGAGAAATATCACCAATAATAAGCATTGCTATTTTTATCAAGTGGTAAACCGTTGGTACTCTTTTTATATTAAAATAGTTAATCACATTAAAAGTATAGTTTACCAATATTATTTGCACTCCATATGTATGTTTATGAAAATATAATAGTATATATATATTTAAACTATTATACATAAACTAATCTATGCTGATAATTGTGTTACTTTTTTAGTTAATTTTTTATGCAAATAATTATTTTTCGTTGTTTAAATTATCCCCAAAAAAATTAACAAAATCTTTTCAAAGCCATGAATATTGGCATTAAGTATTACCAGTGGAATGTTTTATTCTATGAAAATATGAATTAATATATACCCTTAGAGCATCTGCAATGATTTAGGTATAGTTTTGTCTATGTGGAATGTAAATGAACTCAAGTCTTGGATGACATGGACAAAAACATATAAAATTGACAAAATTTACTCCAATGCAAGGAGACTAGGTCTCTACTTGGGTCTAAAATGAACTTAAGGTTAGACTAGGTCTCATTTTCTTGCTGCCACATCAACAAGACCTAGTCCACTTACACTTGCATTGGAGAACATATTTTTTTAGACTGAGTCTATTTCTGAGGTGGCATTCAATTTTTTTTGATTGAACCCAAAACATTGTGGATGCTTAGTAAGAAAAATTTATAGTACATTGTATCATTTTTTACTTTGATTTTCACAATTGTATTTTGAAGTAACTTTATTTAAAAATTAAGTTATTTATATAGAGTTCCATATGCTAATACCTATATAACGTAATCCGTTGTGGTATTTGAAAAAATCATAATGGATTAAACTTAAAATATATGTTTTTTTCTATATGTTTTTGTAAGATAATATTCTATCATTTTATTATTTTGAGAAATATATATTTTCAATTAAACAAATTGTAAAAATCTGAAAATCAAATTCAATATTTCCAAATATATTGAATGTTATTTATATTATGGAAGGAAATGTGAATCACAATCACGATTTCTTATAATAGAGATAAATTTAAAATTTAAATATTATAAAGTAATTTAGTTATTATTGTGGCACTAATAATTAACTAATGAGTTATAAGATATGTATACATATTTTTCCAATTTACTCATTATCTTCACGATTCATATTAACTAGTACGTACCCCATGCGATGCACGGGACAGAGATATTAAATGAGCTATTTTCACAGCCTTGTTCGTTTAAGTCTAAAAAGTAATAGGGTTATTATCTATTTTTTTAACCTTTTTTAATCAACTTTAAGTGTAAAAAATAATAGGGTTAAAAGCTTTTTCCACATCTGAAATAAATTATTTTTACAGTCTTGTCCGTTTAAATCTAAAGAGTAATAGTTATTATCTATTGCCTACCTCTTTTAATCAACATTAAGTCTAAAAAACAATAGGGTTATAAGCTTTTTTCCACATCTTTTAACCAACGTTGTTTTTCTACCCTATTTTATGATTTAAAAAATCTAAAAACTTTATAAATATGGTGTGCAATTAATTATTAGTTGACTTTTCTTCTTATTAATTCTAGTAAATGGAATGACTTTTTATATAAGTATAGAATATATTATTTATTGGCCATTTTCTTTTTCTTTTTATTTTTTCAGTCCTTATTATTATAAGCCTTGTGGCTCATTCTTTTATAGGTTATGTATGTAGCCCAGTTCTTACATCTTCACTAATATGGCAACTTACTTGGCCACATAATTTCATGGAAAAAATTAAACCACTTATCTGAAATAACTTTTATTTTCACATTTGCAAAAGTTTTAGCTTCTATTAGTAAATAACTGATTCGTGTTTTTTTTAGTGGGAAAATATGCATTGTTATTTAGTTTGTAACTTGTTTTTTATAAATGATTTATGTATGCTTTATTTTTAATGTTGTATTTTTGTAAAAAAATTCAGAACATTGTAGTAAACTTATAAAATTGCCTAATTTTAATGTATCTATTTTTCCAATCTTCATTTGTATCTTCTCCCATATCCGTTTCATTTTTTACAAAGATTTCTAGAATAATTTCGTACCTGGGATAAATGAACATAATTTATTCTAAGTACAGGACAATCATCAAATTAAAGTAAAAAAAAAAAAAAAATTGACCCTGCCTAAGATAAAACTCAACAAACTATAAATAATTTTCTAATTCTCATTACATTTAAAAAAATAAAAATTATCACACTGTGCTCTAGGACCATACTAACATGACAAAGAAATTATTTCATTTTCTTTCCAACTAAACTTTTTAATTTGGACTTGATATCTGCTTTATTTATGGATGATGTAAAATAAAGATATAATTTTGACCGTCAAATCTTTTATCACCGATCGAATATATCTTTTTTATTATTTTACGTACACTTTTTTGAGAAAACAAATTTTATGGGAATTTTTTTATTAAACCGATGTAATGGAAGAAAATAAATAAATAAAATAAGTAAATAAAATACTATCCTAAAAATAGGATGCATTAATTAATGTTGACTTTTCTTTCTATTAAATATAGTAAATAGAATGGCTTATTATATAAGTATAAATTTTTATATATTTTTTTTTGCCAACTGATAATGTCTTATATATTTGTATTTGTTAAAATTCAAATAAAAAAACTGATTGGTCGAGAAAATAAGCATGATAAATTCAACTGTTAATTTGTATACTTAATGTTGATGTCTAAAAATGACCAACAATGTGTTCGAACTGTACACTGTGATATGTACTCTGTTCGGTCTGCACGAATAGTGTTTATGTGTGTGATTCGGTATAATTTCTTGGTTCGAATACTTAAGCTATCCGTGACTTATAGAGTAATTAATGAGAGCATTTATCCATTGCATTTAATGTTGTCCTCCCCTCCCTTATATAGGAAGTTTAGGGACCTTTTGCATTTCCCTCTTGGGGATTTTTACATTTCTTTTTACAAGATATTTCTTGGATATTAGTCATTCCATATTAAATGCTAATTGTACTAGGTAATCTAATTCCAATATCACTACTCCGTCCAGATTGTGCCACGCGTTCTCACTTTTCCCCTGCTATCTGATAGGGGATTTGGAGATATCCCGCATTTAATGCGCACAGTACGACCGATTTGGATAATGATTAGAACAAATCCCGCTTTCTTCCCTTATTCGTTCGGCATGTCGTCCATCTCTACTGCATTCGGTTCGACTAATATTCTCCGAATGCGTTCGAACTTATCACGTGTCTGACTCTTCGCCTCTCCGTTCGGTCCAGACCCCGTACAAAGGCCCCCAGGTTCGGATAACACGAGTGAGGGCTCATTCAATCGCGTGATTCAGAGCTATGACTCGAATTAGGACCGAAAAGGGGCTTCGGACAACCGCTCGACTTGTTTGGAGCGGGGGGCGAAGCATTTTATTATTACTTATATTTTTTTAAGTGATATCTTCTCATAAAAAGACGTGCCGCTTCACTTATCTCTCCCAACATCCTCTGCTCCTGACGACGTGTCGCATTCCCCTTTGTCCCCATTTATTTCACAGCGTATATGAAACGCTTTGTCTCCCTCATTAATTTCAAATTCGGATTTTGCATTCCTGATTTCGAGAACTCGCGAACTATAAATACCAGTGAAATGCGCCTTGCAAAAATTTCCTTACTTCCAGATCTTCTCTTTTTATAACTCTCCAACTTCCTGGGATCAAACAACTGCTCTACTCGTTCGTTCATCGCTCAGATCTGAGACTTTTGGTAAGGATTCTTATTTACAAATCTTGAATTTCCGGTATTTCTTTTTTCCTTCCGTCTTTTGTCGAGTATGTCGAACTTGCCGATGAGTTACAACGAAGAATAATACGAAGAAGCGTTGAAAGGCGAAATGAGCGGTCGCCTGCGGCTTCCTCTCCCTAAGGAGGGCCCTATTTAGGACCTCGCGGCCAAACGGGCCATCGTGTCAACTCCGCCGGGCTATTGGCGCCGCCTCTATCGTGAGTGGCCGTCCACGAGTTTGTTTGGGCTTGCGCAACTCCCGAGTGATATGACAGACGAAAAAATCGTCAAGCTCCGAACTTCCATTAGACTACCCAAAGAAATCCGCATGTTTGCTCCTTACCTTAGGGAACAAATCCACTGCCCTCCCCCAGGTTACATCGGCGTATTCGAGCGATCGGTAGCGTTTGGCCTCCGATTCCCTCTTCCTCGTATTTTGATCGAATATCTTCGAGATTGGGGGGTGGGCTTTAGCCAAGTATCTCCAATCGCATGGCTAAAAATCATCAGTTTGTTGGTGTTGTTCAGCCAGCGAAACTGGGAGATGCCAAGTTGTGAGGACATTCGAGCTCTCTTCTTGATAAAAGAGACTCGCAAGAAATATGGCCAATTTTCAATTTCTGTGCGGGACGCGCGGTTCAAAGACTTGATTGCGAAAGTCCCTGAGACCCTTAGCAAATTAAAGAACTCTTGGTTCTGGGTCGGGCGCGATTGGCAGACGCCACGATCGTCTGAAGATCCTGGAGCGTATGAATTTCTGACCGTCCCAACTAGATTTGTCTCCCAAATTTGTGAGTTCTGTTCTTCGTGTTCTTACTTCTCCATTCTGATTGATTGTATTTTCTTTGTTCGTACTAACAGGACGGGTTCGTTATTTCAGCCAACCACAAGTTCGTTCCTGAATTGAGAGAATCGTTCGTCCTTCAGCTCACGAAACTTTTGAAGTTAGAAGAGGTCGATCGAGCCGGTCTGAGCCTGGTAGAAGATTCCAATTTGTTCGGCGCTGGAATCTGTTCGGGCGACATTGAACCCTCTTGCATTCCGAGTAAGTCCCGTCCACCTTACTTAGTTCGTTTCTTTATTCTCGTCCTTATGCTTTGATGATTGTTGACTGTTCGGTTATGCTGCAGCTTTCTATCCGTTAGACAACTCGAAAGGTGCTGCTTCTGACGTTGGGGCAAAAAGGACAATCACGAAATCGAAGGGGAAGAAGATAGCGTCTGGTTCCAAGAAGAAGACAAGAGAGTTAGAGTCGATCAAGGAAATGGAGCATCTTGCTATGATCGAAAAAATGAGGGCCGCGCAACAGCAAGCCTTGAAAGAGGAGGCTCCAGGCTCGGATGTCGCTGTGCTGATATCATCAGCTGATGAAGAAGAGGACCAGCTGCTCGACCTCTGCTCGAGCAACCGTAAGCGGCCGACTGGAACTGAGGAGAATTTGAACCCGAAGAGGCTGGCCTTGATCATGGTGCGCGAGCAGGGGTCTTCGGCGAACCGAGTTAACCAAGTTGAGGAGAGTATATTTTCGAGGGAGAAGGATGCACCGATTCATCAAGATGGCTCAGACACGTATCTGTGTATCGATCCGTCAAGGGCTGCTCGCGCAGATTGTTTGAAGGGGATTGCCGAAGATTGGTTCGTCCGTTTCAAGTCAGTGAGAAATCCGCATGTCCCGAACCTTGGTAGTTGGCCGTCGCACGTAGTGGATTTGGCAATGGTGCCCTTGCTGGGATGGGAAACACCTATTGAACAAGTGGCGCAAGGTTTGACTCCAATAGAAAAGTTGGAGCATTCGGCGGGCAATTTGGGTCGTGCGCTTTGTATGCAGGCAGCGCTATGGCAGAATTCGGTAAAATTGGCTTTGAGTACGCTCGGTTGATGGCCGATCATGCTTTGTGCAAGGACAAAATACACACGTTGCAAGATGATGTGAAACGAGCGGATACGCTAAAGATCAGGATCATGGAGCTTGAGGGGGAGCTGAAAGTGGTTCGGTTGGAAGAAGTTCACCTTTTAGAACAGATCAAGGAACTAAACAGGCATATGGCCAAGACCGAACAAGCTCTATTGAAGCGGAGCGGAAGCGAACTGAGGCCGAACGTGAACAAAAAAGGCTTGAGACCGAACTGCTGGAGGCTTCCAGAATCAAAGGCTCGTTCGATGATGGGTATGAGAAGGGACATCAGGCCGGGCTGGAGGAATACAAGAAAACGAAAAAGTTCCCTGCCGACATGGATCTGAATGCGGCGCTTGGGCTGAATTGGGTGATCCACGCGATGAAAGAGGGAGGAAAGAGCTTGGGGGATCTGAAAGCCATCAGGGACATAAAATTCGAATGGCTGGCCTTGCCCGTGGAGATGAAAGCAGCACCAGTAGTTGCGGATGAGGGCGAAAGGACCTATGACAGTCGTTTGATGGGAGCTGCCCACTCTAAATATGCAGCTGACACGACCGGGGCCGGACTAAGCCGTGATCCGGACGGTCATGCTGAGGGGACGGATGAAAATGAGGAGGATGCTGAGCACGAGTAGCTGTCACCTGTCCAGTCGTCAGTTTTTTTCTCGTTTTCTTTTAAGTACGAATGTGTTGGTTGCACTTTCTTTTGAACAATACTCTTATGCTTTTCGTTTGAACGATTGTTTTTGGCCTACGCCCGAGGATGGTTGATTCCCTGTATGGTCGGGGCCTTTCTCGACTTTTATGGCATTTTCGTTTTCTATATATTCATGAGTTGTGTCGCTCTTCGGCTTTGATTGCTATGTTATTTTCTTCGCATATATTTCTAAATGGTTGCGCGCTCTTCTTTCATTGAAGATGGAATGATTTTGAGCCGGACATCCTTATGTTGTTCGGTAATTTCCCCTTCTTGGGATCTTTCTATTTTTGACCGGATGTGCCGATTCCATTTGGTCTCTTATTTGACTTAGCTCTATATCCATCGTTGATCGTGTGCCCTAATTTGGGACTTTGTTATGTCTTGGTCGAACGACCTTAAGTGGTCCGGCTATTACCCTACTTGGGGTCATTTTATTCTTGACCGGACAACCTTAAGTGGTCCGGTTATTAACCTATGGGGTATTTTTATTTTTGACCGGACAACCTTAAGTGGTCCGGTTATTACCCTTCTTGGGGTATTTTTATTTGTGACCGAACAACCTTGAGTGGTCCGGTTATTATCCTACTTGGGGTCTTTTTATTTTTGATCGGACGACCTTAAGTGGTCCGGTTATTACTCTACTTGGGGTCTTTTTATTTTTTACCGGACGACCTTAAGTGGTCCGGTTATTACCCTACTTGGGGTATTTTTATTTTTGACCAGACAACCTTAAGTGGTCCGGTTATTACCCTTCTTGGGGTATTTTTATTTTTGACCGGACAACCTTAAGTGGTCCGATTATTATCCTACTTGGGGTCTTTTTATTTTTGACTGGACGACCTTAAGTGGTCCGGTTATTACCCTACTTGGGGTCTTTCTATTTTTGACCGGATGACCTTAAGTGGTCCGGTTATTACCCTACTTGGGGTCTTTTTATTTTTGACCGAACAACCTTAAGTGGTCCGGTTATTACCCTACTTGGGGTATTTTTATTTTTGACCGGACGACCTTAAGTGGTCCGGTTATTACCCTACTTGGGGTCTTTTATTACAATAAAAATGGGACATTTTATTGATAATATTTTTTCAAGTACATTGCATTCCAAGGGTACATTAGTGGTGTTCCATCTAAGTATTTCAAACGATAGGCCCCACTCCTGAGTACGGCATCAACTTGGTACGGTCCTTCCCATTTCGGTTTTAGGGGGCCCAGATCCAGCCCCGTTATCCTTTACGACACGAGATCGCCCGGTTGGTAAAGCCGAGATTTGACTCTTGTGTTGAAATGTCTTTCAGTCACACGTTTATATGCTGCGTTCTTTAGTTCGGCGTGCGTCCGCGATTCCTCTATTAGATCCAAACTTGTCCGTAACCCTTCTTTGTTCGCCTCCTCTTCAAAGTTCTTCACTCGGTACGTTTCCGACCCGATCTCAACCGATACCATTGCCTCCGAACCATACGCTAATGAGAACGGTGTTTCTCCGGTCGTGGACCTTGCCGTGGTCCGATATGACCATAGGACACTCGAGAGCTCTTCCGGCCAGGCCATGTTTGATGATTTTGTTGATGGCCTCTACTTGTCCGTTCGACTGCGGATGGTAGGGGGTGGAGAAATGGTGTCGAATCCCCAACTCTTCGCAGAAAGTGTCGAATCTTTTTCCTTCGAACTGTCGTCCGTTATCGGTTACCACAGAGTGTGGAATACCGAAATGGCAAACAATTGAATTCCATAAAAAATTGATCATCTTCTGCTCGGTTATCGTGGCCAAGGGTTCAGCCTCCGCCAATTTGGTGAAATAGTCGACCGCTACGACTGCGTACTTGACCCCTCCTTTGCCGTTGGCAAGGGTCCGATCAGATCTATTCTCCATTTGGCGAACGACCAAGGACTGAAAACTGACGTGAGCGGATTGACCGGTTGCTTCAGATTCGGGGCGAACGTCTGGCATTTAGCGCATCGCCTTACCAGATCGAATGAGTCCCTCTTTAACGTGGGCCAGTAGTATCCCTGCCCAAAGATTTTGTGTGCCAACGCTCGTCCGCCCGGATGGTTCCCGTATACTCCTTCGTGTACTTCTCTCATGACTCGTTTGGCCTCTTCAGCGCATACACACTTGAGCAATGGGTTCGAGTAAGCCCTCTTGTACAACGTTCCTCCTACGATTGTGTACCTCGCTGCCCGAATTTTCAGCGATCGGGCTTCTTTAGGATTTTTCAAGAGTTCTCCCGTCTCGAGGTATGAACGGATCGGACCCATCCATTCGGGAGATTTGTCGCCGGTTGACTCCCCGATCGTCATGATTTGCTCCGTCTGAATGGCCGGTTTCTCCTGGTGTCGCGTGTACACGTATTCAATTTCGTCGGTTCCTCAGCTTGATGTCAGTCGTGCCAATGCGTCCGCCTGAGAGTTTTCTGACCGGGGAACGTGTTCGAGTTTGATGTTGGCCCGTGTCATCTTTTTGCGAGCCAAGTTCAAGTATGGCACTAATCGAGCCTCCTTTGTCTCGAACTCTCCCGAGATTTGCTTTACTAGCAACATTGAGTCCGAGTACACTTTTAAGCTTGTGATGTTCATCGAGTGGGCCAAATCCAGTCTCGATAATAGTGCCTCGTACACGGACTCATTATTGGTCGCGTTGAACAAGTATCGAACCGAATGGAAATACAACTTTCCATGAGGGCTCACGATCACAACTCCTCCTCCGGATCCGTCGATCGTGGCAGACCCGTCTATATACATTTCCCATGTTTCTGTAGTTTGGACCGGTTCGGCCCCCGTTGTGAATTCTGTTACGAAGTCGGATAGTGCTTGGCCTTTAATCGTCGTCCGAGGTTTATACTGAAGGTCGAATTGTCCAAGCTCGACAGCCCATTTGATCATCCATCCTGACGTATCCGGCTTGTGAAGAATTTGTCGTATTGGGTACGCGGACAGGACGGTTACCTGATGTTCAAGGAAGTATGGCCTGAGCTTTCTCGAGGCGGTCACCAGGGCAAAAATCAATTTTTCGATCGGAGGGTATCGAACTTCAGCTTCATGTAACGCCTTGCTCACGTAATAGATTGGATGTTGGCTCAGATCTTCCTCCCGAATGAGTACGACACTTATTGCGGTAGGAGTTATTCCAAGATAAAGGTACAACATTTCTCCTGGGATCGGCTTCTGCATAACGGGTGGCCGAGCGAGTGACTCCTTGATGTGGTCTAACGCGTGTTGGCATTCGTCTGTCCATTTGAACGTTTTTCTCTTTTTGATCGCCTCGAAAAAGGGCTTACATTTATCTGTGGAATTCGATATGAATCGATTTAAAGCAGTTAATCTACCAGTTAGGCTTTGCGTTTCCCTTACTGACCTAGGGGGTTTTAACTCGATCATTGCTTTATTCTTGTCGGGGTTTGCTTGAAGTCCCTTTGACTAAAATGTATCCTAAAAACTTACCCGAACCTACATCGAACGTACACTTTTTAGGATTTAACACCATCGAGTAATTGCGCAAAATAGAAAACATTTCATTAAGATGGGTTACATGAACATTCGCAAAAACAGACTTACCAAGCATATCATCCACATAAACCTCCATGGTTCGACCGATCAGATCTGCGAACATCTTGTTCACGAGCCTTTGATAAGTGGCGCCGGCATTTTTCAGACCGAATGGCATCATAGTGTAGCAGTAGAGTCCCCTGGCCGAATAGAAAGACGTATGCTCCTCATCGTTCGGGTCCATTGGGATTTGATGATACCCCGAATAGGCGTCCATGAAACTCATGAGCTCGTGTACGGATGTTGCGTCTACCATATAGTCGATGCTTGGTAACGGATAGTTGTCTTTGAGGCAGGCTCGGTTGAGGTCACTGAAGTCGATGCACAATCGCCACGCTCCGCTGTTCTTTTTTACTAACACCGAATTTGACACCCAGACCGGATACTTTGCCTCTTGGACGAACCGGTTGTCGATCAACTTTATTACTTCCCCTTCTAGTACTTCTTGCCGATCCGGTCCCAACTTCATTCTCTTCCGCACGATTGGCTTTTTTGTTCGGTCGATCCGGAGGCTATGAAATGCTAACTTTGGATCGATCCCTGTCATATCCTCGTGCGTCCAGGCGAATACATCTGCATTTTCGATTAAAAAAGCAATTAACCTGGACCGGATGGGTTCTTCCAGGTTCCGTCCGATGCGTAGATACTTGGTGCAGGCGGGCTCGTCTAAATAAATCACCTCCGTGTCCTCGCTGGGTTCCGCACGTTCGGACTTCTTTCCTTTGAATTGATATCGGGGGTCTAACTCATCTTTCTCTTCAACCGGCTCCTTCCTGGGTCGCCAACCCCGACCTGCCGTTCGGTCTTCCCCGTCGAATGGGTTGTCTTCTTCTCGGACGGCTCTCTGGCCTACTTCTTCGTTCGGGTTGGAGTGATTGACTTCCGATCCTTCCACATCTTTCTTGATCTGTTCATCGTTCGTGGGTGGAGGTGCACTCGTGTTTGGTGGTGTTGGCAATGAACACTCGTCCTCCTCCTTCGGGTTCTCGACCGGTTCTTTCTTCTTCCTCTTTCTTTCGTTTGAATGTCCAACGGCCGAGCTGTCTTCTGGCTGTCCGGACGGGGCTTCATCATCTTGCTTTCTCGATTGCTCTGGCTCATCGGTCGGTTCAATTGTCTGATTTCTTTCTTCGTTTGTCATCATAACCGAGTGTATCTCAAGTGATAGGATTGCCATGATGCATTCTCTTGCTTCTCTCTGGTTGCCATAGTGGACTCCCGTCCCGTTCTCCGTTGGAAATTTGATCGAGTAATGGAAGATTGACACGGCTGCCTTCACCTTGTATAGGGCCGTTCGCCCAAGGATGGCGTTGTACTCACTGGCCGTCTTTACAACCTTGAATGTTTCCATGATCCTGCGCCCATTCGCTCCTGCGAGTTCGATCGGCAATGTGATCTCTCCCTCGGGAATGGTCGCCTGTCCGTTGAATCCTGTGATGCGATCGTTACACAGACGTAGCTCGCTTCGGTCTATCCCCATTTTGAGAAATGCGGTCCAGCATAAGATGCTCGAGTACACTCCTGTGTCCACCATGATTCAGTGAACTGGGATACGAAAGATTGGGGCCATAATCACGAGCGCGTCCGAGTGCGGGTTGTCGAAAAGAAGTGAGTCCTCGTCCGAAAACATTATCAGGTTCGTGGACATGGGTACGTGCTGGTGGACCTCTGCTCGGCTAACCTGGTGCCCTGTGTTGTACGCCCGCCGAACGTATGCCTTGGCCTGCCTTCTTGACACGTTTGAACTTTCACGACTCGTATTGACTCTTGTTGGTGGTCCGCTTTATCGGATTGGAATGGGGACCGAATGCTCCTCGTCCCGAGCGGATGCTGTCCTTTTCCTTCCCCCAGATGCGCTGGTCTCGCCTCGTTGCTCCTGATTGATCATCAGGATCTCCTTGGGGTGTTCGTTCGTCCTTCGGGGATTCGTTCCAAAGTCGAGTTCGTCTCATGGATTCATCCAATCGTCATTTCTTGGCCTTCGGTTGCCTCCATCCATCTTGGTGAACCTTCTTACCTGTGGATCATCAATTAGTTTTAAAAGAGCAGACATTAGGTTTCGACATTGGTCGGTGTTGTGGCCATGCGATTTGTGGTATGCGCAATATCGGCTCTTGTCGAGATTCTACTCGTCTGCCCTTATCGGTTTTGGATCCGGAATGATTCCTTTGTTTTTAATTCTTTGTACACGACAGCGGCCCCGGCCGAGTACACTCATTGATAGTTGTTCGTCAGTTCCTCATGGTGTTTCCTTTGCATGGCTCGGAATTGGGCATTTCTTCCGTCCTTCAAGAACTCCTTGTTCGGTCGAGACTACTTGACTTTTGGGGGCGGTTCGCTTATGGCCGGGAATGACATGAAGGACATGTTTTCTTCTGCCATGATATGCTGTTGGGCCTTCATCAAGAATTCATGATACGTCTGAGGTTTGTTCTGGCAAAGGGTCCATTTGAACATTGAATTTGGTTTCAATCCCGAGTATGCTGAAACGAGCAGGGTCTCTTGGTGGTATAGTTCCATGTTTTGTACTCGTTCGTTAAAACGGGTGATATAGTCCTTTAAGTTCTCGTCTGCTCCTTGCACAATGTGAGTGATCGATTCTTTCAGAATTCGGCAAGCTTGGGATCCGATAAAGTGTGTTCGGAACATCGATCTCAATTGCGACCACCTGTCGACCGAATGTGGGGCGAGCAAATGGTACCACCTTTGTGCTTTTTCTCCTAGAGTTAAGGAGAACATTCGGCAACGTAGGGCATCCGGTGCTCTATGTAAGTCCATCCATGACGTGTATAGTCCCAGGTGAGTGTTCGGGTCGGATGTCCCGTCGTAGAATCCGATTTGTGGGATCTTGATCTTCTCGGGTAACTGTTCCTGCAAAATATCAAATGTTAGGGGTGATTCAGATTCGGCTGGACTGAACTCGATCCGTGCCCTTGAGGTGGTCGTGGTCCGTTTGAGAGGGAGTTCCGTCAGGTCCTGTCCGATTGAGGCGAGTCGCTTTTGGGCCGAACGTCGAGCTTCGAGTTCGGCTATTCTTCTTCGGAGATTTTTCATTTCTTCCTCTTCTTCGGCTTGGGTCGTTCGCTTTCTGAGCAATGTCTTCTTCAAGTCGTCATCGGCCACATTCTTCCCAAGTCGTTTGAAGACCGACCGGGTGGTGTTGTGAGTACGAGTGTCCGTGATCGAGCGACTTTCGTCCGTCTATTCGTTTTCTGTCCGGGTGGTGGATTTTTCCTTCGTACTCTAGATGGTGTTGTCACGCGATCGAGAGGTTTCTTCGTGAGTGTCCGGTCCCTTGTATTTGAGAGTGTTGGTAAGGTTTTTCTTGGCCGGAGTCTTGGGTGCTTGAGATGTTGAGGGCCGGATCTGCATTATGAGGTTTGATATTCCCTTGACAAAATTCGGGTCTTTGAAAAAGGCTGAGTAGTCTGTCCTCATGGTTTGGTTGTTGCGTCGGTCTTCTCTTTCTTCCGGTGTGTCGCGACGACAACTTTGGCTTGACGATGATGATGTTATCTTTGACATGCTGGAATAGCCCCCCTTCCTCTAGCGCCAATTGTTGATGTCTAAAAATGACCAACAATGTGTTCGAACTGTACACTGTGATATGCACTCTGTTCGGTCTGCACGATTAGTGTTTATGTGTGTGATTCGGTATAATTTTTTGGTCCGAATACTTAAGCTATCCGTGACTTATAGATTAATTAATGAGAGCATTTACCCATTGCATTTAATGTTGTCCTCCCCTCCCTTATATGGGAAGTTTAGGGACCTTTTACATTTCTCTCTTGGGGATTTTTACATTTCTTTTTACAAGATATTTCTTGGATATTAGTCATTCCATATTAAATGCTAATTGTACTAGGTAATCTGATTACAATATCAGTAATCCGTCCAGATTGTGCCACGCATCCTCACTTTCCCCTGCCATCAGATAGGAGATTTGGAGATATCCCGCATTTAATACGTACAGTACGACCGATTTGGATAATGATTAGAACAAATCCCGCTTTCTTCCCCTATTCATTCGGCATGTCGTCCATCTCTACTGCATTTGGTTCGGCTAATATTCTCTGCATGCGTTCGAACTTATCACGTGTCTGACTCTTCGCCTCTCCGTTCGGTCCAGACCCCGTACACTTAACTTTTTGGTGATAAATTTGAAGGGAGGATTACCATTATTATTTCCAATGCATTGAACCCAAGAGTTCTCTCAAATTAATGGGGCATAATTTCAAAATTGGTCCTCTAATTTGGCTATTTTCCAAAAAACCACCCCGATATTGACCACTTTCAAACTTGGTCCTATAATTTGACTTTTTAATCAAATTTGATCCTTTTTACCCGGAACATGGATTAAAATGTGATTAAAACAGGACCAAAATGTCATTATAAGACCAAAATTGATTACAAAAGGACCAAATTTGATTAAAAATGCCAAATTATAGGACCAATGGTTTTTTGGAAAGTGGCCAAATTATAGGACCAATTTTGAAATTATGCAAAAATAATGGACTTTATTTATTATAAGTAAATGCAAGCAAGTGAAAAGCCATTTTGAAATTAGATACATAGTGTTAAAAACAACTTAATTATAACAATTAATACATATCTTAGGCAATAATTAATACATGTCTTAGGCGGTAAAAGCAACTCCTAAACCTGCTCTGGTTTAATATATATATATATATACGTATATATACTTTTTTCAAGAAATACTATTTATTGTAATTTATTTATTTTATTATTATAACTAGTAGGAATTCCGTGCAATGCACGATAAGATATTTTCATTAATATTGGTAAATTAAAAATGTTCATTAAATAACGTGTATAAATTTAAAATATAGAATCAATATGTACTATAATTTACCTATATTAATTTATTTAAAATGTTATATCAATTAAACTAGTACAACGCCCGTGTATTACACGGCTGCTTGCTAATTTTTTCCTAAAAATCTAAAATTATTGAGAAAAAGTAGTTGAAAATTTAAATAACTTTTATAAAAATATACATTATTATATATTTAGTATGACACTTTTTATTTGTGTGACTTACTTGTGTTATATTATAATAATTTTTTTAACTTACAACATATAACTACATTAAACAAAAATATATCAACTGAGAAATAATTTTATTTTTCTAATAAATTTTAATAAATATTATTTTTTATTATTATAAAGGTAAATATTATTTATTTATTTTATATATACAATATGGATGTCAAATCGAAGATCATGAAAAGATGATTAATTTGATATATTATATATGTAAAACCGATAAGAAATACAAAAGTTATCAACTTTTAAAATACATTTATAATTCAATAGCTAATTGAATGAAACAAATCAAAAGTCAGGGATATATTAGTCACTTAGTGTCTCACTATGTAAAATTACAAAGAATTAAAGGGTTATATTAGTACAAGTGATATTAAAATACCTAAGTTAGCTAAATAATATTTATGGAATGTCCGAACCTAGATATTAATTATTAATATATTAATATATTTGTCCGAACCTAATTACGAAGCATGATTCTTCGCCAAGTAGGATTCCGAAGCACCAGAAGCAGCCACATAGGCTCAGCGCATTCGGGAATTATATATAGGGGCGATTGTGCAAAATTATATAAAACATGTTTGTTTAAAAGTTAGTACACAATCCGTACTGTGGACATAACTGATAATAAATTATATTATATTCATTTCAAAATAAGTGTCATTTTAAATATTTTATTTAGAAATTCAATTTGAATACAATGTGGTCCATAAAATAATTATTTAGTAATATAATTATATGGCAATTTCGCAGCGAGTCCGGGCCAAAGCTACTGCAAAATGCCATTTCGCAGGTCGCCAAAGTACTTTCGCAGCGACCTCGGCCTAGGCTGTCTTGTGTGCGGATCACGCTGGTCACGAGCTTGTTTCCGTAGCGAGTGTCACGTTGCCTTCGGGTGTGACTCGCGTCTCGAAATTGGCTCGAGATGGCCCGTAAGTGGTCCGGATGGCTTGGATAAGGTTCGGACATGGCTCGAAAATATCTCAGAAATGGCTCGTCATCCCGTCTAGAACAATATTCACCTAAACAACACCAGAATTCGCAAGAAAATACGACGAAATACAAAAAGGCATAAAGAAAATGAAAACACATAAAATACGACAAAATGGACCGGTTGACACTGAAACGAACCTAAAAACGACTCGACAAAAGTACATACAACACAATATAATACCACAAAAACATAACAAACATGAGGCCAATAATTAATGGCCATAATAACGGATTTATTTATTTAAATTTATTATGCCAATTAATTTTTTATTTATTTATGCATGAGAATTAATTATTGTTTTTGCATGGGATTCATCTAGAATTACATCAATATTTAAAAATCCTCATTTAAATAAATACTAAGTTTGAGAAAAGATTTTATAATTAAAGTTAATTGAAAAAATTCCTAAGGCCTTCATTTCAAATTTGTTGGTAAATTAATTATTTCAAGTATGAGCTTCCCCACAGATGATATCACTAAAATTAATTTTAGAAAATTACCATAACAAATTTCTAAATTTAGACGGTTAGAGGAATCTTATGAGAGCGTAGGGGCCTCCCCACGGGGGATGTATAATCAATTTTGACGACCTCAAGATCGAGAAATCTGATTCACTTATAATGCAATTTAATTTATATACTCCCCACGGGGTCCCTGAATTTTATTGCATGGCCAAACGAAGACTGACTATTAATTTCGTTCGTCATGAATTTAGTTTTGACTTATGGAAATTAATGGGTTCTTGAAAAACCCTTCTCTTACGAATGTTGAGTATGTAGGGCGACCCACGTAGCATACTTACTCACAGTGTGTAGAGATGTCGGTGGATTTAAGTTAATATTATTTTGAGAATGTCAACATTGACAGGTAAATTCAAAATGTTTAATCTATAAAATTAGTTTCATGATTTTCAAGCTTTATTCATCATGCCGTTCAATCCGTTGTATGTCATTCTAAAAGAAAATCACCTTACTGGTCCTAATTATATTGACTGGAAAAAGGAACTAGACATTTTCATGTTGATCACCATGGCTAAGGACACTCCCGTGAGGGAACATGTCCAGATGTTAATGGATCAGTTCATTCGCATGGAATCTGAGAGTGCTCCCATTCATGAGAGCATCAAGGTTGATATAATTCTCTTTACGCTACATAAAGACCTCAACCAATTATGCTACAATTATGACGTGATTCTTCGGAAAATGTCAGTGACTGAGCTGATTGGGGAACTTGAGGCGGCCGAGAAGATTGTCCATGAAGAGCGGGAGATAATTCTTGCAAAATGTGAGTATCATCATCCTTTGAGTGCATAGGGATAAAGAGGAGAATGAGTTCTGTTCAGGAAGCAATGGAGACATCAAGAGCTGTGAGATCCAGACACAAGGTTGATTGTCCTCTGCTCAAGAAGGGCAAAGAAGGTAACTCTCTTGTTTATGTCGTAGAAACATGTTTAGCGGTTGTATCTACTAGTACATGGTGTGTAGATATTAGAGCCACTAATCATGGCTGCAATTCTTTGCAGGGCTTCTAGAAAACCAGACGACCTAAAAAGGGAAAGATCTCGTCTCCATGGGCAATTCCATGAAAGTGGCGGCTGTTGCAGTGGGAGACGTTACTTTATCTTTTGATAGTCCTAGTTTGGTTTTGAGACATTGTCTTTATGTTCCGAGTGTTAGAAAGAGTCTTTTTTCAGTTTCTAAGCTTGTTTGGGATGGTTTTTCTGCTACGTTTGATGACTTAGTTATTATTCGTTATGGAAATCTTCTGATTTGTTATGGTTCATTAGTTGACAATTTGTATGTTCTTAAACTAAACTATCCCTTAGTGCAACAAACTGAGTTGAATAATATCTTGGCTAAATCTAATAAGAGGAAGGAGTCTTCGCAAGTGAATCAAGCATATCTTTGGCACCTTAAACTTGGGCACATCAACCTTAGGAGGATTCAAAAGTTAGTATCTAGCAGACATCTCGGTCCAGTAGAAGATAATTATTCAACTTGTGAATCATGCATGGAAGGTAAGATGGCCAAGAGGCCATTTTCGGCAAAGGGGTATAGGAGCCAAAAAGTGCTATGATTGATTCATTCTGATTTGTGTGGTCCTATACTGATACAAACTTGAGGAGGTTACGAGTTCTTCGTCACATTCATTGATGATTACTCGAGATTTGGGTACGTCTACCTGATGCACCGCAAGTCCGAATGCTTTGAGAAATTCAAGGAGTATCGGACAGTTGTGGAGAAGTATCATGGTAAGAGTATCAAGACACTTCGATCCAATCAAGGTGGCGAATACCTCTTTGGAGAGTTTATGGCATACTTATCAGAAGTTGGAATTGAGTCCCAATTGACTGCACCCAACACACCCCAACAGAACAGGGTTGTAGAGCGAGGGAATAGAAGAAATATGACTCTTATGGAGATTGTGAGGTCAATGATGAGTTATTCAAGATTACCAGATTCATTCTGGGGTATGGCGCTAGAAACAACATCGTACATTCTGAACTTGGTTCCATCGAAGTCAGTAGAGACTGCTCATTACGAAACGAGGAAAGGGCGTGAGCCCGAGTTTTTACATATTCGAGTATGGGGTAGCCCTGCACATTTTATTAGTTCATGAGGCTCGAAAATTAGAGAAGCGTTCGGAAGCACGAGTGTTTGTTGGCTATCCTAAGGAAACGAAATACAGATTATTTTTAGTCCTGAGGATAAAAAAGTGATCGCTAGTATGAATACTAGATTCTTGGAAGAAGACTATATAAAGGATCACAAGCCCGCGAGTAGACTTATCTTAGAGGAGTTGAAGAGTAAGGTCGATAGTTTCTCACCGAGTCCACAAGTAGATAAATCACATAATATTGCAACACGTCACACTAAGAGTGTACAAGTGCAGACAGTACCTCATCGTATTGAGAGGTTTCTCATTTACTTGATAGATGGATAGGACTTGGAGAATCATTAGACTCAGTTTAAGGAGATCTAGAATCTGACCCGAGGACTTATGACGAGGCACTTCAAGATAAAGATGCAGATTCATGGAATGTTGCAATGAAAGCTGAAATGGGGTCAATTGACTCCAATCAGGTCATGGATCTTGTAGAACCACCCAATGGGATACGACCCATTGGATGCAAGTGGATCTATAAGAGAAAGAGAGGATCAGATGGGAAGGTTGAGACCTTTAACGCTAGGCTTGTTGCGAAAGGCTATACCAGAAAGAGGGTATAGATTATGATGAGACCTTTTCACCAGTAGCTATGCTTAAGTCCATTCGGATTCTCTTGGTTGTAGCCGCTCATATGGATTATGAGGTCTGGCAGATGGATGTCAAGATGGCTTTCCTTAATAGAAACCTTCAAGAGGACATATATATGCAACAACCAGAGGGATTCATTACTTAGGGACATGAGCATCTAGTGTGTAAGTTTAATTGGTCTATTTATGGACTGAAACAAGCTTCGAGATCTTAGAATATCTGGTTTGATGAGGTGATACAGTCATACGGGTTCACTCAATGTCCGGATGAGCATTGTGTGTACAAGAAGATCAGTGGGAGCATGGTGGTGTTTCTTGTGCTTTATGTAGACGACATACTTCTTATTGGAAACATTAAGAAGGAGTTGTCAGACGTAAAGGTGTGGTTGTCTAAGCAGTTTTATATAAAAGACTTAGGTGAAGCAGGACACATTCTTGGTATTAGGGTCATTAGGGACTGTAAGAAGAGAATGTTGTGCTTATCCCAATCTACATACATAGATACTGTCTTGGCTAGATTTATCATGCAAGATTCTAAGAAAGGTATGTTACCTTTCAGACATGGAATAGGTCTATCCAAGGAGATGTCTCCTAAAACGTCTCAAGAGATAGAATACATGAATACAGTTCCTTATGAATCGACAATAGGAAGTCTCATGTATGCTATGTTGTGTACAAGGTTGGATATTAGCTACGTCGTTGGCATGGTAGCTAGATATCAGAGTAATCCAGGACGAGAACATTAGTATGCAGTGAAACTAGACATGGCCAAAACCCGGGCCGCCGGGCTCTAAAACACTGACCCTAGACCCGACACAAATCTAAACTCGTTCTAAGTCAATGGCCCGGTTGACCGGGCAGGGTCCCTGTCCGGGCCGGGTCCGTTATTTAAAAAAAGCATTATAAAAAAATTAAAAAAAAAAAACAGAAAAGTGGGCCATCCACAGTCGGGCCGGGTCATGAACTTGATGAATCTGAAACGGCCCGTCTGAAATTCGGTTCGGTCCCAGACTTGTGGTTAACTAGTTTGACCGGGCCGGGTCTGGGTCGGGCCCATGCCAGGTCGGCTGGCCGGGCGGCCCTTAGCCATGTCTAGGTGAAATATATACTCATGTACCTAAAGAGAACTAAGGAATATATGTTAGTTTACCGTGCAAACAACTTATTATCTATGGGTTACAACGATTCCGATTTTCAGCCAGACAGAGACGAGAGTAAGTTAATCTCAGGTTATGTGTTTATCTTAGAAGGTGGAGCCATTTCATGAATGAGTGCTAAACAGAAATTCATGGCAGACTCTACCATGGAAGCCAAGTACATAGCAGCCTCAGAGGCAGCCAAGGAGGCAGTTTGGCTCAGGAACTTCTTAGTGGACTTAGAGGTGATTCCGAGTTTGCCGCATAGTATCACTGTGTACTGTGATAACAGTGGAGCACTAGCAAACTCAATGGAAACATATGCCCACAGAGCAAGCAAACATATAGAGCGCAAGTACCATCTAATACGAGATATTGTGGGTAAATGAGACGTCGATGTTGCCAAGATTGCATCAGAGGACAACCTAGCTAATCCATTCATGAAGAGTTTGTCGGGAAAAGTCTTCATCAAGCACGTGGAAGGAATGAGAGTCAGGTGTATGGCGATAACATTGACATAAGTTTTTTAGAATAACGGATCTTGTAAAAGCGAAAGCTTTAAGTATAAGTGCGATATTGTAAATGATTTATACTAAAAGCATGGCTTTGGATGATATTACACTCTTACCCTTTATGAATGAGTCGAATCATGTTTGATTAAACAAGTTCTATGTTTTGTTATTTTGCACTTAGATAGAATGGGTCATCATCGGATGAACAGAAGGTCATTCTATCAGTTACTTGCAAAACAAGAATTAATGGTTCACAACCTACATAGAAATGAACACCCCATCCGAACGGTTGAAGTGTCAATGGCACAGTTGGTCCTGACTAATTAGTTACACTAGTACATTTATGTATTGAACAGGATCCCAGAGAGGAGAAGTTCGTTTTATACTGATTGTCGTAAATGAACTAGGCCTCTGTTAATTACTGCGCTCTCTTAACCCGTAAGATATTAAACAAAAATATATATGTAGTACTTATTACTTTGATCCACTTGGGTGATGTTCAGTTCGCTGGACTAATATTCTTACTGTCTTGGGTAATATTGTTGCATGTAGGATGTGTTGTTAGGATATTTACGATCACCATGTGCGTTAGTTTGATGATGTCCCCGAAGTGAGTTCATGAAGGATTGTTATGCTAAACCCTGCAGGTGGATTAAGTTTTGGCACAATAATAATGCAATGAACGAACGCTAGGTAATATAATAAATTAATTCATTCTTGATTATCAGTAATCGAATTAATTAACGAACATTATATCTTGTTGAGATCACCTGTAGTAGTTAGATTCGATCAAAGCGGACAAGTCAAACTGGGTTCCCGTCACTCTCCTGCGGGCCACAAGACGGCGGCTCTTGTTGGTGATCCGCTGCAGTCTTTTTCGGCAGGACCTAGACACGGAGGTTCGGGAAGTAGCGCGTGCCAGCATTCACTGGTGAAGGCTTGGGTAAGCGATACGCTACGCACCTAAGCGAATCGGGCAGTTAGTGAAAGCTAGGTCCGGGGCTGTTGGGTTCTGTTAGGAACGTCAAACAACATGCACAGTATTGAACTTTATCGAAATAAATCCTAACGCAGCGGAATCTATAGTTAGGATATGGACGTTTACCTT
>CACSLK010006441.1:7656824-7667575 GCA_902706635.1 Striga hermonthica
ACATTTTCCGGCGACCGGCGACTTTTCCGGCTGAATTTTCCGGCGAACCTCCCGGTCCCCGTTTTTCGGCCGCCGTCGACATTTTCGACCTCCCGGGACCGTTTTGAGCGGTGGAGCCGTCAGAAACCTTATTTTGCAACGATTCTACCTCCTTCACCCGTTTTCTTGGATTTTTCACTCTCTACGAGCTTTATCGAGGTTCATTGCCCAATTTTTCTTACTCTTGGTGCCGAGATCATCGTTTTACGAGGTATTCCACTTAGACCAACTCAACTCATTTGTATTTGAATTGGGCGTGATTTTATTGATTTGTGGGTGATTTATACTAAGTGTGGGGGAGGTGTATCGGGGGTTTCGAGAGCTTATATTGATAGTTTAGGATTTTGGTGATTGTTTTTCGGTGTGAGGCTTGTTAGGAGTAATTGTTGACTATTTTGGAAACGCGGTGCACTTTGGCGTTTGATTTGAATTTCACTATATCATTGGTGCTCGGTTGGGCTTGAAGTTATGTATTGATTGAAAATTTGTCCGGGTCATGCCAAGGCGACTATCATTATGGGGCTAGAGGGTCGAAATTTGATCTTTCAAGCTTACGTGCGTCTACATCGAGTTTGTGGATTCTCGGTTATTATCTTCCGAGATGCATACATGTGGCCTTTACTCGGATCCGCCGGACGGGATCCTCTTGTACTTTGCATGTTATAGTGCCCAGATGGCTCATGGTCGATACGCTTTGATTGTCCAATAATTCGGATGGCTTTGTTGTGCACTCGATGCCTTTCGGATGATTTGCTCTATTCCCACCTGATGAACACCATTAGACACATGGCGGTACACCACCGTGTAGAGTACGCGCTTTCTTTTCCCTTCGTTATTTTCTTTTTCTCTTTATTTTTATGTGCTATGTGTTTCTTTTCGTATTCTTGTTTGTATATATTTTGTTTTGTCGATCGCATGAGCTTGTGTGTCAACGTGCTCTTTCCTTTGCTTTTTGGGTCAAGCAATGAGGACATCGCTTTGTTTTAAGTGTGGGGGAGGGATTTTCGTGATTATGCATGCTTAGGCGTCATTTCTCTTATTTTCGGTGCTTCTTTTTCGTTTTTGTCGAGTCGTGGACCGGTTTTGTTTGTTTTTATTGTGTTTTGTGTCGATTTCCCCATATGAGACTTGATGTGAGTCCAATAGTGCAAATAACTAAGTGACTAGTTTGGATTGCCGATCGTTTTCATTATTAACTCTCATGCCTTATGTGCTCAATGATTTTGACGGTTTTCATAAAATGAGATGATTATTTGTTGGCATTGGAACTCATATGTGGATTCACGAAACTTTCTTGTCATTTGTTCGTTCTTGATTGATGATCTTGGTCATGCATGCCTTGGGCTTGATGATGTGTAAACGTGTTATGCTATACACTTGAGTTATGCCTTTATTGGATTGTTATGACTATGATATTGTACGTGCTGTACTCTTGTGCGTCTTTCCCTTAAAAAAGAGAAAAAAAAAAGAAATAAAATGTGAGTTCGCGAGGAAGTACGGATTAGGCTCCTCTTATTTCGAGCCACTTCGTGGATTGGGATAATGAGCTCGGGAAACCGGTCTAGGAAACTTGAGAAAACCCCTCGAGGTTAAACCTAGATCATCTCGTCCGGAAACTTCATTTTTGGAAAGAGAAGCTCATGGAAATGAGTTCGTGAGAGTCGAAAGGATTAGGCTCCTCTTGGCTCGGTTAGTCTTCTAGATAAACTGGGTTTAGAAGTACGGGAAACCGGCCTAGAAAACTCGGGGATAACCCTTGAGGATAAACCTAGGTAATAATTGTCTTAACGGCTCTCATTTGGAAAAAGTAACTCATATATATAAAGTAAAAAAAATAAAAAAAAATGAAATAAAAATAAAATGGAGAATTGGCTCATGGTCTCGTTTTTATCATATTGTATATTGAGTTGACCATTTTTAATTTTTTTGCACGTTTTTGTTGTAAAAAGGGAGCTTGACTTGAGTGAATCATGATTGAATAACTTGGGTTTGTTTTTGTTTTGATGAGTTCATATGTGGGAACCGTACCCTCGGATTTGAGTTGAGTTTTGTGAATAACCGGATGATAATGAGAGTTACATGATGCATGTTTGTTAATCTTGGACTGTTCGATTTCTCCTTTTGAACTACTTGTTATTTTGTTTGCTTGAGAACAAGCAAAGAGTTGAGTGTGGGGGAGTTGTTTATTGTGTTTTTGTGCTTATTTTCGTGTGTTTTATGTGCTCGAGTTTAGTATTTTTAGGTTCATTTTAGTATCAACCGGTCCATTTTATCGTGTTTCGTGCATTTTTATTCCTGTATTGTGTTTTTGTGGTTCGGCGTAATTTTCTTGTCTTTTTGGTGTTGAATAGGTCCATCATTACTATGCTTGGGGAAACGAATCATTTCCGAGATATTTCTGAGCCGTCCGAACCATGTCTTAGTCATGCAAACCATTTTCGAGCCATTCTGAGAATATTTATTAATTGCGTGTGACACCCATTTTCACATTTCAAGACGAGGAGAAAAGAATTTGAGGAGCGTGGGTCAAAGTTTCAAGTCAAACGGAGAAGCGTGCGAGAACTTAGAGCAAATCGAGCATCAAGAGGTCACCGAGACCATTCCCACGCACCTTCCCACGCCCACGTGCCCAGCCGCGCACCGCGAGCTCGTGTAAACTCCCGCGAAGTCGAGAGTGTCACTCTTTTGAAGCCCGCGAGCTCGTGGAAAAATTCACGACATCGAGAGTGCTCTCCACTCATGCCCGCGAGCTCGTGGAAATTTCTGCGACGTCGAGAGTGTTCCGCAGCACGCCCGCAGCATGCCCGCACGCCAAGCCTTGCGCACGCCCGCGCGCTCGCGGAAAGCTCCGCGAGGTCAAGAGTTGCGCGCCAGCGCACGCCCGCGCCCGCGGATTCATCTGCAATATCGTGAGCCCCAACCTCCCGCGCCTGCGCCCATGCATCCTTGCGCGCGCGCCCGTGCACGCCCATGGATGCCCACTGCCTTGCCGACTCGCGAGATCACAAATTTCGTGGCGACCTCGAGAGTGTTTGAGTAAATGTGCGTACTTTAGTGTGTGTTTGTGGTGTAGCTATAAAAAGACATTGTGCTTTGTATTTTTGGAGACAACTCTCATTTCCCAACTTTTAAGTTAGGAAAATCCTCTCTATTTCTCTTTTTTTCCTTTTTATGCTTTGGTTAGGAGCTCTATTACTCATATTTTCTGGCAAGTTTCCGGCGACATCATTTTATTTCAAGTTTCGAACTTTTCCATCCGGTTTTCTTCACGCATGCATTAGGAGAGTGGGTAATTAGCTTTAATCTTCATTACTTCGAATTTGCCCTCTTTTGCTTATGATGTGTTTCAAGGTAAATGTGGTTTTGCTTGTTGATTGGAGGATTGTTCGATTCTTGTAGCTCGTCGACGTGTGTTAGTGATTAGTTTGTACTTATCTTGTTTAAAGGTTGCGACTTTGTTTAAAAGTGTAATCATTTAGTAGAAAGCTCGATTTAATCACCTAGGATCACTTGGCAATGTTGATGTCCCTCGGTTCTTTTTGTGTTTATTCGAGTGATAGAGACCCCGGTTGACCTAAAGCTCTCATCTTTGTTTTTAAGTTTTCATTTGCTTTCGATTTCCAATTGCGAGTAGTGTTTAATTCAAACCCCCCAATTTGCAAGTAGAATGTTTAGGACATTTTTGGTTGTGTGACTTTGACGACTAGATAGTGAACGAAACTCCGAAGAGCCTTCCTTTGAGAACGACCCGAGTCGGGTAACTCGGTTACCACATGCCCAAAAATACTACAAACACTTAGGTTCGAGTCCCATGACCTACAATATTTTTTTTTTATATCCAATTGACACATAGAATGCCATGTCAGCGCAAAACGCCACGTCATTGACACACTTGAACGCCATGTCAGTAGGAAAATGCTATCTCAACGCCAAGTCAGTCGTAAAATGCCATGTTAGCACAAAAAGCCCGAAATTGGGCCCTGTGATTTGAATTGCAAAAAAAATTCAAAGTGGTGTATTAAATTGATAAATTACAAATGTGGTGATTAAATTGTAAAAACATGAAAGGTGGTGTATTAATATGCAATTTTGTTAATTTAAAATATAGAATCAATATATACTATAATTTACCTATATTAATTTATTTAAAATGTTATATCAATTAAATTGTGCAAAATTATATAAAACATGTTTGTTTAAAAGTTAGTAAACAACCCGTACTGTGGACATAACTGATAATAAATTATATTATATTTATTTCAAAATAAGTGTCATTTTAAATATTTTGTTTAAAAATTCAATTTGAATACAATGTGGTCCATAAGATAATTATTTAGTAATATAATTATATGGCAATTTCGCAGCGAGTCCGGGCCAAAGCTGCTGCAGAATGCCATTTCGCAGGTCGCCAAAGTACTTTCGCAGCGACCTCGGCCTAGGCTGCCTTGTGTGCGGATCACGCTGGTCGCAGGCTTGTTTCCGTAGCGAGTGTCACGTTGCCTTCGGGTGTGACTCACGTCTCGAAATTGGCTCGAGATGGCCCGTAAGTGGTCCGGATGGCTTGGATAAGGTTCGGACATGGCTCAAAAATGTCTCAGAAATGGCTCGTCATCTCGTCTAGAACAATGTGGACCTAAACAACACTAGAATTCGCAAGAAAGTACGACGAAAGACAAAAAGGCATAAAGAAAATGAAAACACATAAAATACGACAAAATGGACCAGTTGACACTGAAACGAACCTAAAAACGACTCGACAAAAGTACATACAACACAATATAATACCATAAAAACATAACAAACATGAGGCCAATAATTAATGGCCATAATAGTGGATTTATTTATTTAAATTTATTATGCCAATTAATTATTTATTTATTTATGTATGAGAATTAATTACTTTTTTGCATGGGATTAATCTAGAATTACATCAATATTTTAAAAATCTTCGTTTAAATAAATACAAAGTTTGAGAAGAGATCTTATAATTAAAGTTAATTGATAAAATTCCTAAGGCCTTCATTTCAAATTTGTTGGTAAATTAATTAATTGAAGTATGAGCTTCCCCACGGATGATATAACTAAAATTAATTTTAGAAAATTACCATAACAAATTTCTAGATTTAGATGGTTAGAGGAATCTTATGAGAGCGTAGGGGCCTCCCCACGGGGGACGTATAATCAATTTTGACGACCTTAAGATCGAGAAATCTGATTCACTTATAATGCAATTTAATTTATATACTCCTCACGGGGTCCCTGAATTTTATTGTATGGCCAAACGAAGACCGACTATTAATTTCGTTCACCATGAATTTAGTTTTGACTTAGGGAAATTAATGGGTTCTTGAAAAAACCTTCTCTTACGAATGTTGAGTATGTAGGGCGACCCACGTAGCATACTTACTCACAGTGTGTAGAGATGTCGGTGGATTTAAGTTAGTATTATTTTGAGAATGTCAATGTTGACAGTTAAATTCAAATTGTTTAATCTATAAAATTAGTTCATGATTCTCAAGCTTTATTCATCATGCCGTTCAATCCGTTGTATGCCATTTTAAAAGAAAATAACCTTACTGGTCCTAATTATATTGACTGGGAAAGGAACTAGATATTGTCATGTTGATCACCATGGCTAAGGACACTAATGTGAGAGAACATGTCCAAAAGTTAATGGATCAGTTCATTCGCATGGGATCTGAGAGTGCTCGCATTCATGAGAGCATCAAGGTTTATATAATTCTTTTTATGCTACATAAGGACCTCAACTAATTATGCTACAATTATGATGTGATTCTTAGAAAAATGTCAGTGGCTGAGCTGATTGGGGAACTTAAGGCGGCCGAGAATTTTTTCCATGAAGAGCGGGAGATGATTCTTGCAAAATGTGAGTATCCTCATCCTCTAAGTGCATAGGGATAAAGAGGAGAAGGAGATCCTTTCAAGAAGCAATGGAGACATCTAGAGCTGTGAGATCTAGACACAAGGTCGACTGTCCTCTTTTCAAGAAGGGCAAAGAAGGTAACTCTCTTGTTTATGTCGTAGAAACATGTTTAGCGGTTGTCTCTATTAGTATATGGTGTATAGATATTAGAGCCACTAATCATGTCTGCAATTCTTTGCAGGGCTTCTAGAAAACCAGACGACTTACGAAGGGAAAGATCTCGTCTACATGGGCAATGCCACGAAGTGGCGGCTGTTGTAGTGGGAGACGCTACTTTATCTTTTGATAGTCCTAGTTTGGTTTTGAGACATTGTCTTTATGTTCCGAGTGTTATAAAGAGCCTTGTTTCAGTTTCTAAGCTTGTTTGGGATGGTTTTTCTGCTACGTTTGATGACTTGGTTATTTTTCGTTATGGAAATCTTCTGATTTGTTATGGTTCATTAGTTGACAATTTTGTATGTTCTTAAACCAAACTATAACTTAGTGCAACAAACTGAGTTGGATAATATCTTGGCTAAATCTTGGCTAAATCTAATAAGAGGAAGGAGTCTTCGCAAGTGAATCAAGCATATTTGGCACCTTAGACTTGGGCACATCAACCTTAGAAGGATTCAAAAGTTAGTATCTAGCGGACATCTCGGTCCAGTAGAAGATAATTATTCAACTTACGAATCATGCCTGGAAGGTAAGATGGCCAAGAGGCCATTTTCGGCAAAGGGGTATAAGAGCCAAGAAGTGCTAGGATTGATTCATTCTGATTTGTGTGGTCCTATGTCGATACAAACTTGAGGAGGTTACGAGTTCTTTGTCACATTCGTTGATGATTACTCGAGATTTGGGTACGTCTACCTGATGCACCGCAAGTCCGAATGCTTTGAGAAATTCAAGGAGTATCGGACAGTTGTGGAGAAGTATCATGGTAAGAGTATCAAGTCACTTCGATCTGATCAAGGTGGCGAATACCTCTTTGGAGAGTTTATGTCATACTTATCAGAAGCTGGGATTGAGTCCCAATTGACTGCACCCAACACACCCCAACAGAACGGGGTTGTAGAGCGAAGGAATAGAAGAAATATGACTCTTATGGAGATTGTGAGGTCAATGATGAGTTATTCAAGGTTACCAGATTCGTTCTGGGGTATGGCGCTAGAAACAACATCGTATATTCTAAACATGGTTCCATCAAAGTCAGTAGAGACTACTCATTACAGAATGTGGAAAGGGCGTGAGCCCGAGTTTTTACATATTCGAGTATGGGATAGCCCTGCACATTTTTTTTAGTGCATGAGGCTCGAAAATTGGAGAAGCACTCGGCACGAGTGTTTGTTGGCTATCCTAAGGAAATAAAATGCGGATTATTTTTAGTCCTGAGGATCAGAGAGTGATCGTTAGTACGAACGCTAGATTCTTGGAAGAAGACTATTTAAAGGATCACAAGCCCGCGACTAGACTTATCTTAGAGGAGTTGAAGAGTAAGGTCGATAGTTTCTCACCGAGTGCACAAGTAGATAAATCACATAATATTGCAACACGTCACACTGAGAGTGTACCAAAGCAGACAGTACCTCGTCGTAGTGAGAGGTTTCTCATTTACCCGATAGATGGATAGGACTTGGAGAATCATCAGATTCAGTTTAAAGAAATCTAGAATCGGACCCAAGGACTTATGACGAGGCACTCCAAGATAAAGATGCAGATTCATGGAATGTTGCAATGAAAGCTGAAATGGGGTCAATGGACTCCAATCACGTCGTGGATCTTGTAGAACCACCCAATGGGGTACGACCCATTGGATGCAAGTGGATCTATAAGAGAAAGAGAGGATCAGATGGCAAGGTTAAGACCTTCAACGCCAGGCTTGTTGCGAAAGGTTATACCCAGAAAGAGATTATAGATTATGATGAGACCTTTCCACTAGTAGCTATGCTTAAGTCCATTCGGATTCTCTTGGTTGTAGCCGCTCATATGGATTATAAGGTCTAGCAGATGGATGTCAAGATGGCTTTCCTTAGTAGAAACCTTCAAGAGGACATATATATGCAACAACCAGAGGGATTCATTACTTAGGGACATGAGCATCTAGTGTGTAAGTTTAATTGGTCTATTTATGGACTGAAACAAACTTCGAGATCTTAGAATATCTGGTTTGATGAGGTGATCCAGTCGTACGGGTTCATTCAATGTTCGGATGAGCATTGTGTGTACAAGAAGATCAGTGGAAGCGTGGTGGTGTTTCTTGTGCTTTATGTAGATGACATACTTCTTATTGGAAACATTAAGAAGGAGTTGTCAGACGTAAAGGTGTGGTTGTCTAGGCAGTTTTATATAAAAGACTTAGGTGAAGCAGGACACATTCTTGGTATTAGGGTCATTAGGAACTGTAAGAAGAGAATGTTGTGTTTATCCCAATCTACATACATAGATACTGTCTTGGCTAGATTTATCATGCAGGATTCCAAGAATGGTATGTTACCTTTCAGACATGGAATAGGTCTATCCAAGGAGATGCCTCTTAAAACGTCTCAAGAGATAGAAGACATGAATACAATTCCTTATGAATCGATAATAGGAAGTCTCATGTATGCTATGCTGTGTACAAGGTCGGATATTAGCTACGACGTTGGCATGGTAGCTAGATATCAGAGTAATCCGGGACGAGAACATTAGTATTCAGTGAAACTAGACATGGCTAAAACCCGGGCGTCGGGCTCTAAAACACTGGTCTAGACCTGGCACGGACCTAAACTCGTTCTGGGTCAATGACTCCATTGACCGGGCAGGGTCCCTGTCCGGGCCGGGTCCGTTATTTAAAAAAACATTATAAAAAAATAAAAAAATAGAAACAGGCCATGGACAGCCGGGCCGGGTCATGAACTTGATGAATCTGAAACGACCCGTCTGAAATTCGGTCCGGTCCCAGATCTGTGGTCAACTAGTTTGACTGGGTTGGGTCTGGATTGGGCCTATGCCACGTCAGTTGGCCGCCCATGTCTAGGTGAAACATATACTCAAGTACCTGAAGAGAACTAAGGAATATATGTTCATTTACCGTGCAAACAACTTATTATCCATGGGTTACAGCGATTCCGATTTTCAGCCAGACAAAGACGAGAGTAAATTAATCTCAGGTTACGTGTTTATCTTAGAAGGTGGAGCCATTTCATGAATGTGTGCTAAGCAGAAATTCATGTCAGACTCTACCATGTAAGCCAAGTACATAGCAGCCTCATAGGCAGCGAAGGAGGCAGTTTGGCTCAGGAACTTCTTAGTGGACTTAGAGGTGATTCCGAGTTTGCCGCGTAATATCACCGTGTACTGTGATAACAGTGGAGCACTAGCAAACTCGAATAAACCATGTGCCCACAGAGCAAGCAAACACATAGAGCGCAAGTACCATCTAATACGAGATATCGTGGGTAGATGAGACGTCGATGTTGCCAAGATTGCATCAGAGGACAACCTAGCTAATCCTTTCATGAAGAGTTTACCGGGGAAGGTCTTCGTCAAGCACGTGGAAGGAATGAGAGTCAGGTGTATGGCGATAGCATCGACATAGGTCTCTTAGAATAACGGATCTTGTAAAAGCGAAACCTTTAAGAATAAGTGCGAGATTGTTAATGATTTATACTAAAAGCATGGCTTTTGGATGATATTACACTCTTACCCTTTATGAATGAGAATCATGTTTGATTAAACATGTTCTATGTTTTGTTATTTTGCACTTAGATAGAATGGGTCATCATTGGATGAACAGAAGATCATTCTATCAGTTACTTGCAAACAAGAATTAATGGTTCACAACCTAAATAGAAATGAACACCCCATCCGAACGGTTGTAGTGTCAATGGTACAGTTAGTCTTGACTAATTAGTTGCACTAGTACATTTATGTATTGAACAGGATCTCAGAAAGGAGAAGTTCGTTTTATACTGATCGTCGTAAACGAACTAGGCCTCGGTTAATTACTGCGCTCTCTTAACCCGTAAGATATTAAACAGAAACATATATGTAGTACTTATTACTTTGATCCACTTGGGTGATGTTCAGTTCGCTGGACTAATATTCTTACTGTCTTGGGTAATATTGTTGCATGTAGGATGTGTTGTTAGGATATTTACGGTCACCATGGGCGTTAGTTTGATGATGTCCCCAAAGTGACTTCATGAAGGATTGTTATGCTAAACCCTGCAGGTGGATTAAGTTTTGGCACAATAATAATGTAATGAACGAGCGCTAGCTTTGGTAATATAATACATTAATTCATTCTTGATTATCAGTAATCGAATTAATTAACGAACATTATATCTTAAACATGGGGAGATTATTCGAGTAATTATTATTGGAGTCGCAACTCTCAAATGTAATTTGGGATAGGAAAAAAGAGTGCAATAATATTACGTTAGTGGACTGTAATATATTTAAGTAATTCGAAGAGTGGGCTTGGCCCACAGTTAGTCCATTACTTAAGAAGCCCTATTCTTGTTCTCTTAAGAATCCCTACTATAGCTCTATATATACATCATTAATCTCATGAAAAAAAAGAAGAGATCAAAATTCTCTTACGTGCTAAATACAAACACGCCGCATGTCTCTCTGTCTCCTCTCTCTCAGTTTTCTGTTCGAGCTTTATCTTCTTCTTGTTGCTCCACCGATAAAAATTGAAGAGGTGTACGAGTAATACAGTAGAAAAAACCCGAGGTAACCAAGACATATATGTTGGGTTCGTTATACCGTACGGAACAGAGTTTACAGCGGAATTTAAAAATTT
>CACSLK010006441.1:7780709-7793710 GCA_902706635.1 Striga hermonthica
CATAGGCGATCACGTGATGTCGTTTTTAGACTTTTTGTCCCAAAACAGCCCCTACCGCATAGTTCGAAGCATCACACATAATTTCAAAAGGTAGGGACCAATTCGGGGGCATCACAATTGGTGTCGTGACCAACCTACGTTTCAATTCATTGAAAGCATTCATGCACTCATCGTTGAACTCAAACGACACATCAAGAGCAAGCAAGGCACACAAAGGTCGGGCAATTTTTGGAAAATCTTTGATAAATCTCCGGTAAAAACCAGCATGCCCAAGAAAACTACGAATTCCTTTAACATTCAAAGGGGGTGGAAGCTGTTCAATCACGTCCAATTTGGCCTTATTGACCTCAATTCCCTTAGACGAAATGACATGACTAAGCACATTACCACTAGGTACCATGAAATGCGATTTTTCCCAACTAAGAGTCAAGTTATTCTCAATACATCTATTCAACACTTTGCTCAATTTATCAAGACAATCAAGAAATGAATCACCAAACACGGAAAAATCATCCATAAATATCTCAATAAATTCACCTATCATATCTGAAAAGACAGAAAACATGCACCTTTGAAATGTGGCGGGAGCATTGCAAAGCCCAAAGGGCATCCTCCGGAAGGCAAAAGTGCCAAAAGGGCATGTGAAGGTGGTCTTTGGCTGATCCTCCAGGGGAATCGGGATTTGGTAGTACCCCGTTAATCCATCAAGGAAACAATAGTAGGGGTGTCCGGCTAGCTTGTCGAGAAGTTGATCAATGAACGGCAAAGGGAAGTGGTCCTTCCTTGTGGCGGCATTAAGCTTTCGAAAATCAATACACATGCGCCACCCTGTTGTGGCTCTCGTCGGTACAAGCTCTCCCTTGTTGTTCTCTACAACCGTGATTACACTCTTCTTTGGGACCACGTGCACGGGGCTCACCCACTCGCTAACTGTCACGGCATAGATAATCCCCTCTTGTAGCAATTTGAGGATCTCTTCTTTCACCACCTCCATCAACGTTGGGTTTAATCGCCTTTTACCCTCTCGGATAGGCTTTGACTCATCCTCAAGAATAATTCGATGCATACATGTGGCCGGGCTTATCCCCTTGATATCACTCAAACTCCACCCGAGAGAATCCTTGTTCGCCACGAGGACCTCCAAAAGTAATTTCTCCTCCTCATTTGAAATCCCCGAATATATGATGGCGGGCTTTTTCTCATTTTTTTTCAAGAAAGACATACTTGAGGTGTGATGGTAACGGTTTAAACTCAGTCGAAATTTTCTAGGGTTCGGGTTCTTTGGATATCTTAATAAGATCCACCACACCTTCTTCTTCGGGATCAAGCTTCTCCGGCTCCTCTCCTTCGGGAACTCCACACTCACAAGAGACATCGGCATAGAAAAGGTTGTGGACCTCCGCCTCAATCACATCAACATATGAGCGACTCTCGGTGAACGATGGTGTTGTCTTTGCCTCGCTCATTGTGAAAGTGACCGTTTTACCGAGAGCCGATAAGGTGACTCGCCCGTCTTTGACATTGATGAGAGTGTTGGTAGTGGCCATAAACGGGCGGCCAAGCAAGATGGTGTGCTCATTCCCGGTATTTGGGACCTTCCCCACATCAAGAACCACAAAGTCTGTCGGGACAATCAAATTTCCAACCCAGATTAAAATATCCTCAATAACACCCTTCGGATAGCGTAGGGTACAGTCTGCCAATTGCAAACACATTCTCGTAGGCTTGAGATCTCCCAACTCTAATTGCTTGAAAATCGAGTATGGCATAAGGTTGATCCCGACTCCCAAATCAAGCATTCCATTAGTCTCCTTCCCGTTTCCGAGGGTTATCTTGATCACAAAGCCCCCAGGATCACAATCTTTCCTTGGAATCGTAGTAGAAGAAACTTCGAAGATCATCACCTTTTTATTATCCTCAAATCTTCTTTTCTTTGAGGCCAAATCCTTAAAGAATTGAACATAAGCCGGCACATTCTTTATCACATCAAGTAGAAGAATGTTCACATTTACCTTGGAAAGCATGTCGAATAGATCTTTGAATTGACGGTTCCTCTTGGTGTCTTGGAGTCTACTCGGGTAAGGAACCGGTGGGCGGTATGGGGTATCCGACTTGTGCAAGGTATCAAGGCTTTCGGTTTTCGGTTTCTCCTTAGGCTCCTCCTCGGTCATCACCTTTTTGTTTCTCCTGGAGTCCTTCATCACACTCAACTCCTCCTCGTCATTCTTATCATCAACATCCTCAACCATCACATCATGAGGCATCTCAACTCGATTATCCACTACTTTCCCACTTCGTAAGACCGTCACAGCTTGGGCTTCTCGGGTTGGCTCGGGAGTCAATTCTTTTTGTTGTTTCTTTGCATTTCACCGATAGACGTCCCGAGTTGCCCCATTTGTGTCTCAAGGCACTTGAGAGAAGCATGGATTGAAGGTACGCCCTTGACCGTTTCATGAAGGGTGGATACGGTTGAGGCGAGGCTTTGAAGGTACTTCTCCATATTGTCAATTCGAGGGTCCGAGGTAGGTGCCTTAGCTTCTTTCTCGAGCTCCGGTGGAGGTGCCATTGGTTGTCTCGGGACAAATCCTCTACTCCTCTGTTGGTACCCTTGAAACTTGGGCCTCGGTTGATACCCTTAGAATTCGGGCCACGGTTGAAATGGTGGTCGGTTGTTGGGTGGTACATATTGTTGAGGTTGGGGATAGGCTTGTTGTGGTATCGGTTGGGGTGCATACCCCGCTTTTGGGCCCCACCATGAGAAGTTAGGGTGGTTTCGCCACCCGGGGTTGTACATGTTCGAATAAGGATCATTTTGGACCCGGGGGGCGTACCCTTGGATGTCATTGATATCGTAGGGGACTCCTTCAAGATTAGGATCATACGCTGACTCCATATAGCGTGGACACTCATGGCCTCCATGCCCCGTCTCACCGCAACAACCACACACCTCGGCCATAACAACTTGAGTGGACTTCACATCTCTCAACCTTAGTTGTTTAAGTCCTCTTCCAACGAGGCTAGCTTGGCAAGCACGGCATCGTTTGAAGACACGGTTAATGGTGTAGCTTTATTTATGGGGGTCCTCTTACGTACGCTCGTCCATTGGGAATTCTCACTCAACATCTCGTAAAGCTCGTAGATCTCCTCGGCCGTGTGACTCCCAATATCCCCTCTGGCCGCATGGTCTACCATATATTGGAGGGTTTGGTGGAGACCATCATAGAAGAATTGATTAAGAACCCCGAGGCAAAAGTGATGATGGGGGCATTGAAGTTGGTATCCCTTGAACCGCTCCCATGCCTCGTGAATGGTCTTTCCGACGTTTTGGCTAAAACTAGCAATTTGGGTCCGGAGGTTGATGGTCTTTTGGTGCGAGTAGTACTTGCCCATGAACTACTCATATATGGCTTCCCACGTGTTGAGCGAGTTTGGAAGCAAGGTCATGAACCAAGTTTTTTTCGATCTTTCAATGTGTAAGGGAAGCACCTCATCCGGAGTTGATTCTCGATTAGTCCTTGGAGGGGAAATGTGTTGACGGTTGCATAGAAGTTTCGGATGAAATTGAGAGCATCTTCTTGGTTGAGGCCATAGAATGACAGGAGTTGGTTTATATGGATGATCTTAAGGTCGTAGTTTCGGGCAGCCTCCCCGACCACGAGGCACGAGGTGTTGTCTCCAATGATAGGTCGTGCAAAGTACCTCATGTTCGGGGGAGGTGGTGGTGGCAATTGCTCTCCTTGTCCCGCCATTGATTCGGTTTCGGGCTCGGGTTGTGGTTCGTCAATGTTGAGTTCAACGAAAAGGTCGAATGGTGGTGTCTCCTCTCGAGGTCTACGCCCTCGTTTACCTCGCATAAAAAAAACCACAAATTATACACGTGAATGCACCAATGAAAAGAAAGGGAAAAATCGAAATTAAAAACACAAACTATCTAGCAAATGCAAGAGAAATACGGAAATTAAGCAAAAATCACAATAATCAAGAGAAACACAATAAAAACGAACAACCAAATAGCAAATTAGGCATCCTACTTGCCTTCCCCGGCAGCGGCGCCATTTGTTTAGTATACTTTTGCGGTGGGTAAAGGATAACCGAGTTACCCAACTCGGGTCGATCTCAAGGGAAGGCTATTTGGAGCTTTACTTACTATTCGATTGCTCAAATCACAAAAAGGGAAAATAAAGTCCTAAACATACTAATCAATTTGGGTTGAGGTTGATTAACACTAATTACGACTAGAGAAAGCAAGTAAACGAGCAACAAAGCAAGTGAACGAACTATTGAATCCTAGCAACTAAACTGGTGAACAAGTCAAGAGCAACAAAAGCGGAAGTAAGAGAAACGAACTCCATTTAGCACGCTTAAGAGCCAAAACCGAAATCCCACTATGAAATAACCGAGCTAAATATAAAGTCACGATTTTTCAAGTAGCAATCAACAATCAATCAACCCCAAGCATCATAAACGAGCTCACAAAAGTAAACAAAACGAAAACAACTAAAATAGATACTAAAAATCCAATAATCGAGCAAGCCCTAATTACTTCTACGCACGAGATAACAAGTAAGTACGAAAATTGAGATCGCAAGGCTTAAAAGTAAGTACTCACATCCCTAACGCATGCTTGATCGATATCAGAAGAAAAAGATTAAAACTTTGTATAAACGAGAAGTCACCGGAAAAAGTCGCCGGAAAGAGTAAATAGCATCCACACTTACACTAGAGAGGAAAATAAAAATCTTAAGCTAAGAACCATAAAGAGAAACATTTCATAATGAGCTAGATAATCCAAAAATGCAAAGGCTCAAAAGTATTTATACTCCATTAAAACACACACTCAAAAATGCAGATTAAATAATACACTCGATCACGCCATAACTTTCGCGAGCACGCAGTGAAGAAGACGCACGGGTGCGACCCTCTCGATCACGCGAGGTCTCTGGCGAGCTTGCGGGCATGCCATCGTGACAGCAGGGTGAACTCTTGACCTCGTGGCTCCTCCGGTGGGCTCGCGAGTGCAACACTTGAAGGAAGGAAGGGACTCTTGACCTCGCGGCTCCTCCAGCGGGCTCGCGAGTTGGCGGCTATGGCAAGAATGAAGCTCTCAACCTCGCGGCTCTCTCGGTGGGCTCGCGGGCACGGCTGGGCAACATCTCCATACGGAATAGACTAAGGCTCCAACTTCTCGGTTCAATCAACAACTCGCATGGAATGGCTTGAAACTACTCAGAAACTCGACTTCTTTGGAAAATTCTCGTCTCTTGGAATGTGGCTCGACTCTCTCGTAACATCGCTCGACTCACCCTCTCCATTCTCGGAATAAACCTGAAATTTATACCCAAAAACACGAAAAAGTACGCCAAAATATAAAATGAAAAGAAAAACATAAAAACACATGATAAACGACAAATGGACCGGTCAACCATAAAACAATCCTAAAATCGACTCGAAAGCACACAAAAACACATAGAAAAATGCACAAAAACACAATAAACACCTCATACCCACTCGGGAGCTCACAGAGGCCAACAAGATCGACCGAAGGAGGAATCGTGGGGAAGAAAGAAGCGGTCGGGGCAACGAGGGCCCCTCTGTCAGAGGTGAAGAGGGTTGGAAGTGAACCGCAGCCGACTCCTGAATCTGAGACTCTTGGGTCAGGGATGACCCATCAGCCTCAATACTATGGATGTACGACTTAGCACGCTTCTGCCTAACGAAGCACTGGAAGAACCTAGTGTTCTGCTCGCCCTCGGCCACCCAGCGAACGACCGCCTTCTGCTTCCAGAAATCCTCCTCCATAAGGTTTCGGAGCTGGTACTCGGCATGGCAGCGGCGCATCTCAGTCTTATTCTCTGGAGTGGGATCCAGATCATAGGCCCGCTCAGCCTCCGCGTGCGCACTCTGAGCCGCAGAAAGGCGCTGATGGAGGTTTCCAAAGACATCCCAGTTCCACTGTCTCAACCTACGCCGCAGTCTGTCGAGCTTCGCCTCCAGATTACGCATCCCGAAGAGCCCAGTCGGCTGAAGCCAGGAATCCCTGACAGTGTCGTGGAAGGAGTGGTGGTGAACCCACATGCTCTGGAACCTAAAGGAAGAGCGGCTGGGGGTGCTTGAAAACCGACAGCTAATGAGGAGGGGTGAATGGTCAGACCTAAATCGAGTGAGGTGTGTGACGGCCGTGACCGCGAACACCTTCGCCCACGCCTCAGAAACTAAGGCACGATCGAGCCTCTCTTTGAGGTCGTCCCTAACCCACGTGAAGGGCTCACACTCACATCCAGTATCAATCAACTCATAGTCCGCCACAGCCTGGGAAAAATCCCACATCTCCCAGGACCGGTCCGACCGGCTACCCACACACTCATCGGGATGCAGAAAGATGTTGAAATCGCCACTAACCATCCATGGCAATCCCTCCATACTCTCAGCAATCTCACGCATGGTGTCCCAAAGGTCATATCGCCCGACCCTATTACACTTGGCATAAACCAAGGTGTAGAATATGGGTTCGGGGAGGTGTGCTGCAGAAAGCTCGACATGCACCTGATCGGTATCCCAGAGGACCCGACAGGTATAATCACGCGAGTGGAAGAACCAGATCTTATGCGAAGTGTTACCCACTCCCGAGTGGAAGCCAAGGCGGCATGAGTAGTAATCAAAATCAGGGGTGCGAATCATCGGCTCTATAAAGCCAACAAAGTCAAGTCTATGATCACGAATGAGGGAATAGAGATGAACGAGAGTGGCCCTATTGGCCAGGCCCCGGTCATTCCAAGTAATGGATGTGATAGACATATCAACAGTCGTGAGAGCCACCGGACGTGGTCTGCCTGTGGCGATGCTGGGTCGAGCCACCTGAAGGAGGGGGGAGGTGGCAAAAGGATCGAAGGGCTGGGGAGACTGTCCGTCGTGTCACGCGCGGTGTCGGTCTGGTCTTCGAGGGGGGACGCCCTCGGTATGTGCTCATAGCCTGCGAGTAATCAGGCTGAGAAATCGGACCCAAAGCGGCACTAGAGACCTGCCCCCATCTCCGAGGCTGTCTTATGTCTGTCAAAGCGGACGGAAGCGCTAGAGGTGAAACTCTCGCACGAGACATCATGCTGGGCGTGGTTAAGACCGCATATCTGGTGCTCATGGAGGGGAGGAAGAGAGGCTCCAACCTGCGGAGCACTCGGGTGCTCGCCGACAGAGTGTGGTTGGTGACTAACTATATGCTCATCCGAGCTCCCAATCTCAGCTGAGAGGGGAGGTGTCAGCTCATCCCCTTTCGGGAGAACGGTGACGGGAGGAGTACTCATCTCCAGCGAGCGGTCCTGGCTAGATGAATGGACAGAGAGATGAACAGCATCATGGGTGCTGTCAGCAGATAAGTGAATGGACGTACCACTGGTCGAGGTGTCCGACTGCTCCAGATCCTCAACAAGAAGGTCATCATCGTCTAAAAGAGGAAGATCTAAAAATCTATGGGGATCACTGGTAGAGGGCTCAGTCTCATCCTCTGCCTCAGGGGAGAGGACAACAAAGAACGAGTGATTGGCCTTAAAGGTCGGCTGTAAGGTGTCTCTGGGAATGAAGCCCGAGGCCTTGGCCTTGGGCCCTACTATAGCCAACTGCTTAGGCTGGTTAGGATAAGTATCCTTCCCAGTTTAGGCAGTGGCGACCATCACAGCCTTACCCTTATCCTTGGCCCACTTAGGGGATCCGGGCGCATGGAAAGGGCCTTTGCCCTTTCCCTTCGGGTCCCTCCGGCCATTAGAGGGTCCCAGCTGAGTCGCACGATGGCGCTGAGACAGAGTGGGTCGTGGCTTATTGCCACTAATATAGCAATCAGCCGCTATATGCCCCACATGGCTGCACGCGGTACAGAACGCGGGGATCTTCTCATAGATCACCCGCTGAACAAAGGTCTCCGAACCCTGCTCAATCTCAATCTCATGGACGGGCTCAACCCTGAGATCGATCTCAACACAGAACCATGCCACATTAGCCCTCGACTGGAGGGCTGTCGGGGCATCAATGCGCACCGATTTTCCTACACATTTTGCAAGTGTGGTGATGGAATCCCGGTCATAAAGGTGTGGTGGAAGGCCGGGGAGGCGGCACCATACGGGGACGACAGACGTCTCCGTCTTCGGGTTGAACCCGGAAGTATACTTGAACACCCTGGCTGGGCATCCGCACACAGAAATAGAGGTCTTAAGCCAAGCCTCGTTATTATCCTCAGGGAGGTGAAAGGAGACTAGGAGATGATTGAAATTATACCACTTATATGAGAATCTACCCTTAAATCCCAATTTGCCTAAACCAGCAGAAGTATCTCGGGGGCGGGGATGGCATAAGAGAACTTAAAGACCAAGGTAACTTACCGGCAAGGGTGTCAGCTTCGGCCTGCGAGAATCGAACTTTCACCTTGTTTCCCTCCGAGCGGATGATGGTCCCGCAGCGTGCTCATATTCCCTATCAAGTGTGAATTCTTTTGGCATCGGACGTGTAACGCCCGAACCGCCATCTCTCCTCCCCGTGATAGCATCTCAGAAAGATAATTGGCCCTTGGAAGTGACCGGAGGTGACCCGGTTGCAGCGGGGTTGGCCATGGGGATGCCCGTCGGAGTCGGCCCTTTCGGGGTTTGGCGAAAGGATCGAAGGGCTAGGGTCGAGCCACCTAGGTTAGTTGTATGATTGTGCTAGGTTAGTTGTCTGATGGTGCTAGGTTAGTAGTTGCTAGGTTACTTTTATATGGTGCTAGGTTAGTTGTCTGATTGTGCTAGGTTAGTTGTCTGATGGTGCTATGTTAGTAGCTGCTAGGTTAGTTGTCTGATGGTGTTAGGTTAGTTGTATGATTCTGCTAGTTTAGTTGGCTGATGGTGCTAGGTTAGGTGTTTGTAGTTGCAACTACATGATGAAAATTTGCATGGTCACATAGCAAAACTTTGAAAGACCATAGCTTTGCGTAGAAAGCTCCGTTTTGGACGATTTTTTTTTTTATTTGGGGTAGCTCGACGAGATCTACGCAGCTACAAACTGCCAAAGGCGGTTTGGCTGCCCGAATTTAAAAAAAAAAATATCTTTTTCTTGCTTTAACTTCATTTTTAAGAAAAAAAATACATTTTTTGTATTTTTAAACCTCTATATCTCCCCAATCGAGACTCATTTTTCGATTTTTTTTCATAGCAATGCTCTCAACCTCTATTTTATGTACCAATTGGAATAAAAATTAGAAAATGCATAGTCTCTGCAGTTGCTAGGTCAGTTGTCTGATGCTGCTAGTTAGTTGTCTGGTTGGGCTAGGTTAGTTGTCTGATTGTGCTAGGTTAGTTGTTTGTTGTTGCTAAGAGTTGTGTGCATTTTAAGAGCTGTCCGCTAAATAGACGGCCCAGATTGGGTCTCACGTCCGCATTTTAAGACCTGACCATTTGATTCGCCCCCTATATATATATATATATATATATATATATATATACTATCTACAACTCAATAAGTGTATTTTGAATTAATTTAACCTTTTTCCAAGTGTGATTAATATTTTATATACATAATTTTCTTTCCTCATCTATTATATTTTTAATTATCTTCAACTTTTTAACATTCAATAATTTAAAATTAATGTGCAGGAGTGTAATATTTTTAAAATTCATGTAATATATAATTATTTTATTATTTTTAATTATATTTTTTTATTTTAGTATCACTAGAATGTTCAATCTATTTGTAGTCTTTATTTAAGTAAATACATAAATTTCAAAATATTGTTTTACTTATATGTTCACGCATAGTTTATAAATATTATTTTCGATTAAAATAAATATTTTATGATTTGACAATGTAAATCATTTTTTATTGCTTCGCAATATAATTTGTAGTTTTTTTTATATTTTTAATTTCGTTTGATAAATCAATATAAAATTTATATATAAGAATATATATCATTGTTTTGTATTTTATATATATATAATATGAATATCAAATTGAAGATTGTTAAAATATAGTATATAAGAAAATAAAATACAAACAAAAAAGTTATAAAATTCTAAAAATAAGAAGGAACATTTATAATAATTAGTATATTAGTTAGATAGATAATGTAATATGTGGTAATGTAGAAAAAACGTATTGTAAAATAGTTTATGGTAACTTATTGTATAAAAAAAGAAGGAAGAAATCAATCAAAGATTTAACGTGACTAATATAGATATTTAATGTAATACGAGCTAATTATTATATTATAAAGATAATAATTTATATCTATGCCTAGCTACGAAACATATTTTTTTGCTACATAGGATTCCAAATGTGAGTTTGCCACTTAGGCTCAACGCATACGGCAATCTATATATATAAGAAAACTAATTTACTAAAAATAGTAACAGAAAAAGTCAACTAGCATTTATTACAATCTATTTTCTGCCATTTTTCATTTCTTTTTTTTTTTGTACTTTAAATTTATTGCCACAAAATTCGGTCAGCTCTAAATGTACCATAAATTGATGAAATTTCGGGATTTTATTTAGATAATATTTGGTTGAGTTTCACGATTTTGTAGAATACAAATTTCCTTATCATTGTTTATTGGAAAAGATCTGATGGATATAACATGTATCATTTCAAATTTTGATTTTAAATTATAAAATTCAAATATATTAATTACTAAATCTGATTTTTTTTTTCAATTGCAACAGATTTTGAATTGCCTTTGGGTTGATAAAGTCATATTTGAATTTACAATGTTTAAAAGTCAAAATCCATTTTTGTATGATTTGTTTCCCATAAATTCAGATTCAATTTTGAATTGGACATTTACAAATTAAAAAATTCCCGCATGAATTGTTTCCCATAAAATTGGACACGATGAAACATTGCATAGAACTCAAAATTGATTTGGATTCTGAGACTTGAAATCTGAATTCTTAGATATCTATTTTTCGAAACATAGCCTCTTATTTTTTAAATAGAGATAATCTTTATTTTATTTCAAGTGTTTAAATAGTGCATTTCTAGATAGACTATATTTCATAATATAAAGAGTATTTTCCAAATCAAAATTCTTAAGAAACATTTGATTAATCACAATCTCTTTAATTGCACAAATAATATCCCGGCATTGAATCCATCGAGAAAACTACCTTCGTACTTCACTTTAAAGAACCTGCAAAAAAAAAAAATAAATAAATAAATAAATAAATAAATAAAACTCAACAATTACTCTCATTCAAACAATGCATCAACCATTTGGTTTAATCAAACAAGTTAATAAGTTCAATAGACCTATGCTTAAAAAAGCATCAGGGACGGTCTTTATCGCACGCTGTTGTTTCGCATGTAACTAATTGAAGGGAGTTGAAGCTATTAGTTTGTGAGAATCACGAGTTGCCCAATAAACTCCTAATGTTGTGTACAATGAGGTCTTTAACAATATATGATTTTTGTTTTGTCGAGCATTATATTGTTGTACAATTAGTCTACCTATATAACTCTTTCATTTGTTTATATATACATCTTAAAATATAACATTACTTAAATAAATACCGTCCGTGCATCACACGATCACGCAGGAGATTTGGTTGCCTTTATATGTAGGAAACCAGAGGGGGCCAGGAAATTATTTAAATAAATAAATAAAAGAAATATCTAAATCTTGGGTCTCTTTTAGACGACATGAGTCCATGCATGTTTTTCCACATACAATTATTCCATCCCTTTATTTAATTTCTGTCTACACACATTTACAATTCTGCAAAGTTTTTATCTTCTATCATACTCTGAACAATTTCACAAGTTGGATAGGGGGAATAAAATCTGTGAAATTGATATATATTATTTTTTTCTTCAATGAATATATTGTATATAAATGTGAATTGAAAAAAAAAAAATCAATTGTGGTAACCTAATATAATTTGTTTAATTAAAGTGAAACTAATTAGGGTACTAAAAAGAAAAACGCAACGCAAGTGTACTTCAAATCATTGTTTTTTTGACCCGGACCAGACCGACGGGTCGTCCCGGAGTCAGAACCAATCTGGGTGGGCTATTTAGATCGGACAATAAAGGACCCGGTCAAAACCTGACCAACCCAGGGCACTGACCCAACCCATATATATATATATTTCTTTTTTGTTTTTAAAAATAAAACTATGTATGTATGTTTATATGATAAATATTTATCATGAGATATATATTATTAACACTTTATTGTACAAATTTATAACACAAAACATTTAATTTTGTTACTTTTATGAATATTTATATGACAAAAATACTCTATATATAATTTAAAAAGTTTTAAAATTAATTATCCGGTTCAACAATTGACCTGGTGACCCGACGGTTGAACTGGTAACCCGGAGACCTGCCCGAGTCGAGTTAAAAACTATGCTTCGAATATCAAATCCAACTTTCTCAATTTTATTTTTATGATAAATGAGTGTACAAATTAAATTTACATTTTTTTTGATAAAAGAAGTCACATAAAACGTACCAACTTCACATTTTTTTGTTCTTTTATTTTGCTTCTCTCTCTCTCAAAGAAATTACAAAAAGATTGTAAACGGTGAGAAAAACGAGTACAATCTCATGCAGATAAAGCACACCAAAACATGAAAAGCCTAGATGAAACCCACCAAGACAGGGAAAGTTCAAATAAAGCTGAAGTGAGGTTTCATTCTAAAAATAATTAATGAGGTAGGAGTAGTCCACTAGACTTATAAATTATGTTTATTTTACCTATATAAACGTTGTAGGACAACTCACAACAGAAATTTATATGTCGATATTTGTTGGATGTTTAGATAGAGAAAAAATTAAGTACAATATGGATATACATGTATTATTGTATATATATATCCATAAATAGAATAAGGCATGTATGTCGATTCTTTGATCAATTGGAGCCGCCCAAGCCCAATCATGGTGGTTGGCTCTCTCAAAGTGATTCCTTTGCTTCCTTCTTAAGCCATTTTCATCCAATCATCAAACCTTTTATGCTTTTTTTTTTTTTTTTTTTTTTT
>CACSLK010006441.1:7814907-7825322 GCA_902706635.1 Striga hermonthica
ATTTCTAGAACTACAATAAAAAATAGAAAAATGCTACCGTTCCGTTACGGAACCATTCCGTCGAGTTTGTAATTGTTAGATCATCATGTAACAGTATGAAATAGTTGATTTAGTAGTTACAAATTTGAACGAAATGATTCCGTAACGAGACTGTATCGATCTCTCAAAAATAATAATAAAAACAAATTGCTAGTAATTTTGGTTTTTCTTTATTTATTACGTCCCACCAATGGAGTGGAGTCGTCACAATCACAATCTCATTAGTTTAGTAGTGCGTGCACAACATCCCGTGTATTAATTAAGGCTACGATTGTTTATAAAATATTTCATCCAAAATATTTCATTTTAGTTAACTATGGTCAAAATTGAAAAAGTAGTGTGATTAAATATTAGTGAGATTTAAAAAATATATTAAAATAATATTTAAAATAAAACTATTAAAATTGATTTGATATAAAATATGAGATAAATGATTGGAAATGATTGGTAGTTAAAATTATGTGAGTGGATGAATCTATATATAAATAATTGTTGGAAGATGCATTAAATAAAACATTTAATAAAACTTCAATCATTTTCCCGCCTAAATCAATTACCTATGACTTTCTTGTTTCTTTATCAAATCTCATTAATACAAAACCGTTACAATTTTGTTTCTACTTTATATCCACCTTTAATTCATTTGTTTTTAATAATAAATACATAATTAACCCAATAATCAATAAAACTTCATCAAATTGAAAATTGATTCTCAAATAATATTTCAGATATTATTCTTAATACTTTATTGATATTATGTATTTAGTAAATAAAACTGATTTTGATATTACTCTCTAAAATTAATAATATACCATAATAAATAATGATGTACAAAAATTGTCCCGTGTAACCAAAAATACAAATATAAAAATTGTTTAAAATTCACTCTCTACAATAAATCAATACTTCACAAACTCTTATTTTCGACATCAACTTGTAAAAAGAGAGAAAAATGTTATAATGATAAAAAAAATAAATCATATACAATAAAAATATCATCATTGTATACACAATATTAACCAGCCTCTTACTACAACAAATTGACTAGCTAACAAAATTTTGAACTAACTAATGCGTCATTGAATAAAAATATCATCATTGTATACACAAATATCCTACATAAATTTATCTTAATACATTTATTACAATAAAATTTAAATTGACTAATAAACATTAACGATTTTGCTAGGGAGCCATCGGATGACTCGGGTTATGGAGTCATCCATAGTCATTCATAAATGGTATACTGACACATGTCCTGCAATAAATACACAATAGACACGTGTCAATACATAAAGTTATGGAATGTTCCATAAGGGAACCATCTGATGGCTCCATAGAATTCCTGTAAACATTAATACATTTATCACAATAATCAATTGTCTTTATTCCCAAATCAAACTTATCTATATATATGTATAATTACTGACTAATAGTATTTAATAAAATATTTAATAAAACCTCATTTCGATTTCCCTCTAAAAACCGTTACAAACTTTATCATTTATATATCTCTCTCTATATATATATTTAATTACTAATAATAAATTTAATAATATTGTTTATAGTTTACCATCTTTTTATGTTACAATCTTCTATTATTATTATTATTATTATTATTATTAGTATTATTATTATTATTATTATTATTATTATTATTATAATTATTATTATTATTATTATTATTATTATTATTATCATTATTATTATTATATAATTACTAGTTGATGCATTTAATAAAATATTTAATAAAACTTATTTTCATTTCCCACCAAAAGGACTTACATTTTTTTTTTTAATTAATTACTAACTAATCTACTAAAATCGTTACACCTTAATATATATTTCATTATTTATTTTTTGGATCAGTTGCTAAATTAATTTTAAATTTGGTAGCAAAATATTCAAATGTGTAACGGCTAATGTTTGGAACTTAAAATTGACTGGCACATTCAGAGGTGTAACCGCTATATTTGGTTGCATTGTTCGAAAAAAATATGATTGACACATTTTTTTTCTTCTAAAATCAGAAACACCAATAATTTTTTTCTATTTATGTTAATTTTCTTAATATATGCTATAAATATATAAATTATTTTAAACGTTGCATGGTTAAAATAAAATTTAAATCTCAATCATTTTTTAATGATAAAAATAACTTAAGAAAAAATAATAATTTTTATATGATAGAAGTACATGTCTAATAAATAAATACAAACAAAAAACGTGTTTTATATCTGTGCAAATGCACATGATAAATACTAGTAGTGAATTAAAGTTGATGTGATGTGTAAGAATGATTGGTTTGTATTATTTAATTATATGAATAATATTAAAGATAGTGGGGTTGAGTTAAAGTTGAGTTAAATTTTGAGTAGAAATTTTTTGAGGTGAAATATTTTGTAAACAATCACCCCTTAAGGTTTTGATAATAAGTGGCAAATAAGGTTATTGCAATTTGGGTAACTATACGTTTACTAGTATTCGACCTGTGCATTTGCACATATATAAAAAAAGTATTTTGAATTATTTGTATGCATATAATTATTAACAATTTTTCTTGCACTTTTTGCAAACCAAATTTACAATTAAAGGAGCTTGAATAGTTATTTTTTTAAATTGGATTTATCATATTGAATGTAATGTATATTTTGGTATGTATTTTTTTCTGTGGATTATTTATTATTTATTTAGGATTTCAAACTGGTTTTTTATTTTTCAAGAAGTTAATTTAAATGTGACCACAACAATAACATATAATCACGTTAAATAGTCAACACATTATATGGTCAGCTGTAAGTAAATCAAAAGTTTAAATGATTTTTGTAATTTTGAAGTGATTATTGTGTTGATTATCTAGTAATTAAATGTTAGGTTAAATAATAAAAAGTAACGGTTTTTGGAGGGAAAGGTTTTATTGCCACATAGGTATAATTTAATAGGTTTTATTAAATGTTCATGAGTCAGCAATTATATATATAGATTTTATTTGATATTATTTTTCTTTGGTAGCCACCCACAATATCCGGAGCTATGCTCCGACTAATTCGTTGGTCGACCCGGGTCGCACACCTGTCAGTGTTGGGTGAGTCTTTCAACAGTGATTTTCTACATCCATAAGGACTCGAACCCGAGACTTTGTTTAAGGGACATCAAACTGCTTACCACTTGAGTCACCCTCTGTTAGTTTATTTGATATTATTTAAAACTATGATTTCATATTTTGATTTGTATAAATATTATTTCTTTGAAATCATATTTGTTATTTGTCGTAAATATTTTATTTACAATTTTAACAAGTATGCCTTTTATTTTTGTCCATGCTTTTCTCTTTCCCTAATCAAAACCTACCATCTATTATTTATTCTCTTTATTTTAATTTATGGGATACCATTATTATTTTTAAATATTTTTAAGAGATAGTATTTTTCGTATCTAATATTAACCTTTTCATATATAATTTATCAAACTAATACTTTTTTAACGATTTTCGTTTTGACATCCTTACATATGCAAATTAAATTTAATTTTATCTATCCTCATAAATAAAATTTAAATTTTATTATCAAACTAAATTAAAAAAATACAAATGAAACTATATTATCTTATAAAATAATTATATGTTTTTGTTTACTTTAGTCTGAAGAAAAAATATGCAGAGTTAAGAATAAATATAGAATGTATATTGTTGACTGTGTGTTGCCAATGGTTACGAAAATCGTGTTTAAGGTGGTTTAATCAAGGGTTACGATATATTTATTATTTATTTTAATGAGGTGGATTACAAGAAGATCGCAGTACTATCAACAAGCATAAAAATAAAGCAAACATCGATTTTGTCGATCGGCAAGGAAAGAGTTTCTCCAGGATTTTATAATTTATTGTATATGATAAATTTGGTTGAATGTTTGGGATATATGATCTTTGAGAGATGAGTAAAAAGTATGGTAAGATATATAGATGACCGTAATGATCTTTGAGGGATTTTGCTTTAGTATGTGCTGGATTAAGATCATTCAGGTTGACAAGGGCTTTTCTTGCTTATTTTCGTTGTTCTTTTTTGGGCATGAGGGTCCGTATTTATACACGAAAAAAGGTGTTGGATTTGAAGTAAATTGAAATCATTGAAGTCAAATATAAACCATGAAATATGTTAAATAAGATCTCGAAACGTGCGAGTCTACCACTTAAGCCCAGTACAAAAAATGAATACTAAAAAATATTCAAAAAAATATATACACGTGGACTTAAATAGTGCATAGAGTTTGAATTTTATTATGATGTTGAGAATAATAAATACAAATGAATATCATAAGTAAAATTCATAAATAATTATATTTCATAAACTTAAATAATGTTACATTTGTTTATATTAATTTACATTTAAAATCATCAATGACATATTTAAACTACTTAAAAAAAAAAAATAAATGAGAGAAATCAACTCTACAAATAGAAAATATGATTACAATGCAATAGGACTTTAAGGAAAAATAAAAAAATTAAAAATAAATTAGTGGTATTCTAGATAATATTTGTGTAGAACATACATAATTTTATAAATGTAGCTAAACACTATCATTTTTTTTTAAAAAAAAAAAGAGTGTCAAAACGCAAGTTTTGTAGCAAATAATATCATTTTGTTAGTTCTTTATTAGTTATTGTACATTTACTTTTTATAATGTAACCCTAAAAATATAAATTAATTTACTTTTTTTGTGGTACAGGTATTAACTTTTTAAATACTCGTAATGTGTTGAGCCTAAGTGACAGCCTTGTGTGCTTCGTAAACCTATTTAGCAAAAATAACTTTTTAAATACTCGTAATGTGTTGAGCCTAAGTGACAACCTTGTGTGCTTCGTAAACCTATTTAGCAAAAATTTTTGTTTCGTATTGACACATGCTCAGGTTTGGTTTTGACCATTAAGCTTAGAAATTAAGAGCACCCACAATGCTTTGGGTCTCTTTTTGCATATATGGCAAATAAATAGACTTAAATCCATAATGACATGGACAAACCTAGGGGTGAGCAAAACCGAGCCGAAACCGAAAAACCGCACCAAACCGAGCAATTCAGTACGGTTTTTGGTAAGTTCGGTTATCGGTGCAGTTTGGATTTTGAAAAACCGCAAGTATTTCGGTGCGGTTCGGTTTTTTGTCCGAAGGGTGCGGTTTTAACCGAACCGCACCGAATGTCATAAAATGTCACTTTTTTTTTTTATTTTTTTAATAAAATCACCTTATTTTTTATAATTTTACTTACATAACATTAATTGGTGGTTACATTTTTTAATTTGGGTTAACCGAAAATCCGAACCGTTGCGGTTCGGTTTTTCCTTCTATAGCGGTGCAGTTCGGTGAAAAAAATTTAAAAATTTGGTTTTCGGTTTTTTTCGGTGCGGTGCGGTTTTTGACCGTACCGCACTGATGCTCACCTCTAGACAAACCCAAGCTAAAAAATTCAAAATCTATCCAATGCAAAACAAAAAAAATACTAGGTATAGAATACTAAACAACCAATAAAAATATAGTAATAATAAATGTATAAAAAAAAAAATGGTTTGCCTATTAAAAAAATTGTGAACAATTAATGACTAGGCGAGTTTGCACTTGAGTCCAAAATAGACCCAAGTGTGGACTTGGTCTCTTTTTTCTAGTGCCACATAAATTAGAATAGGTCCACTTTTAATTGCATTGTGAAACATTTTTTTTATAGACTAGATCTATTTCCTACATGGCATGTGATTTTTTTCTAAGAGCACCCACAATGCTTTGGGTCTCTTAGAAAAAAATCACATGCCATGTAGGAAACAGACCTAGTCTATAAAATAAATATTTCACAATGCAATTAAAAGTGGACCTAGTCTAACTTATGTGGCACTAGAAAAAAGAGACTAAGTCCACACTTGGGTCTATTTTAGACCCAAGTGCAAACCCACCTAGTCATTAATTGTTCATAATTTTCTTTTCTTTTTTAATCGGCAAAACACATTTTTTTTGTATGTATTTATTATTACTATATTTTTATTGGTTGTTTAGTATTCTAGACCTAGTACTTTTTTGTTTTGTATTGGATAGATTTTGGATTTTTAGCTTGGGTTTGTCCATGTCATCAGGGACTTAAGTCTATTTATTTGCCACATATGCAAAAAAAGACCCAAAGTATTGTGGTTGCTTTAAGAGACTCAAAACATTGTGGGTGCTCTAACATAAACTATTTTGGTTTTTTTCTTAGTTACCATATACTACTCTTACCTTTTTTTATTTAATTCATATATTAATTATTATAAATTGTATCACTTTTAATTTTAAAATTTTAAAACATTTTATTTGTATTTTATTTTTTTATATTTGATCTACCAATATAATCATATTTTAACGGATCTTCGATTTGACATCTATATTGCATATATAAAATAAAAAATAATTTTATCTATATTTATAAGTAATATTAATTTTATTATCAACTCAACTTAAAAACACCAAATAACATATAAATTATTTTATAAAATAAGAAAAATTTAATTCATTAATACACTATAAAAATACTCATTTTTTCCATAAATTTTGGATATAAATGAAAATAAGTATTACATAAAATAAATATTGAGAAATACATTTCTATGTAAATTCTAAATTATTAATTACATGAATTTAAAATACTTGAAAAATTAATAAACGTGAGACACTCACTCTATAAATATAAATTATAATCACAATACAATAAAACTTGTTTTGTTTTAGAAAAAAACGAATCAAATATATGGAGTTGTAATAAATATTAGTTTTTATACATATATAATTATAAAATATCTTTTGTGACAAATTTAATGGAAAAATAAGGGCATCATTTGAATTAATTATCACTTTGTTAGTTATTTATTATTTTTACATATTCACCGTACATAATTCCGCAATAAAATTATAAATTATTTTAATTTCTATTCTATAAATATTAATATATTTAAGTAACTGTGTAATACACGGGTATTTTACTATTTACACAATAAAATCAAAACTTTGCAACAAAGCTATGGCAAATACTTGGTGTGCCCTGACACATCTTGCTATGTGTGTCAGGGCCTTATGTGAATTACATCCCCTCTAAAAGCGCGTGAGAGGTAAGGAGGTAAGTCTTTTTTTTTTTTTTAAATGGGACATGTGTCCCATTTTTATTGGGTAACGAATTTCATTTATCATATTATATAAATTAAATTATCATTCATATTTTGTATCAAAAAATAAAAATAAAAATACCAAACTTCATAATTTTCCATTCTCTATAAATAGAGACCACATTTGATATTTTTTGGAGCACAATTAATTTATCATTTTTTACAATTAATTTATCTTATTGGAAGGTTATGACGCAAATCTATAATTAGATGAATATGCTATATAGTAAGATAAACATGTTATAGAGTAAGATGAACATGTCATAGAATAAAATGAAAATGTTACATTTTCACAGATGAAATTTAGATGAACATATTCTAAAATAAGATGAACATGTTAATGTACATGTTATAGAATAAAATGAACATGTTACATAATAAAATGAACATGTTATAGAATAAGCTGAACACATTACATATATAATAAAATGAACATGTTATAGAATAAGATGAACATGTTACATAATAAAATGAACATGTTATAGAATAAGATGAACATGTTATAAAATAAGATGAATATGCATTATTTTCAATCTGCAATCTGTAACATGTTCATCTTATTTGAAAACATATTCATCTTATTTTGTAACATGTTCATTATATGTCAGTATAATAAAATAATTACGAAAAAACAAAAAATTAGTTGTGTTAAAAAACCTATCAAATGTGAAAAATTATGAATTTTTGTATTTTTATTTTATTTTTTAATATAAATAATTAATGGTATTTTAATTTAGCTAACATGTCTCATTTTTCAATTAAAAAAAGAAAAATAGAAATGTGCACTACACTTTTTTAATTTTCTAGTTTTGGGGATGAGGGGCGCTTGCAAAATGTGCTCTGACACACCTAGCTAGGTGTGTCAGGGCACACGGTAGTACTATTGCAAAGCTATAGGTTGGTCCCTTCTAGATTTCATACCAAACCCATTTTGACCAAACTAAACAGGATCACATGCCAATGTTTTACGTGATTTGATTCTTGTTCAATCATGTCTGATTTTCACACGATAAAAAAAATTGAGTACTCATGAGCACGTGTAAAACCCAGAGCAGATTCACCTACCAATAGGCAATGGGAATCCCAGGAAGAAGGGAAAGAAAAGGATGAATAAATAAATAACTTTTGCATTGTTTTTATATTTAAAAATTATATTTTACAATTAATAGTTAATACTACTCTCATTAGAAAAAAATTCTCAGCTGCGTACTGAAAGTTTGATCTCAGAAAATGGGAGGTGAACTTTGAACAAAAAAACAAATAAAAACCAAAAAAAAAAAAAATGAAAGGATTTCAAAAGTTGATACTTCCATTTCTATGTTCAAATAAGAACTAGTTTATATATCAGTTAGCTTTTCAACCATAAATTCACTCATAATTTATCAGCTAAGTATCAACTAGGTCTAAGATGAGCAAGACCAATAAACACAGAAAAAGCTGAGCACATCACAACACAACCCAACAAAACCGAAAAAATACCAAGAACAAATCACATGTCACGGGACTCTCGGCTTATTGTCCCAAGTCTCTCTCGCTTCCAGCAGATGCGGACAGTATCTTTGAGCCAAGATCTCGACTTGCTCCCCAAACGGCTTATGCCCATTACACCCCAAATGCATGACCATATGATTCCAACGCTTTCGGCAAACATCTCCACTCCTTCCTTCCACTACACCATCCCACTCCACATCCTCCATGCAAGTCGCGTCCAGGCTATAAAGCCCATCAATCAACCGGTGTAGTCATCCATATCGGTCCACAAGCCTTCAGCCACCATGGATGAGGTCAGCTGGTTATACCACTTGATACAGCAAACCGCCTGAGAACGTGTTGTCAGCTCATCACTAATCGTCGTCCAGCAGATATTGTCACGTAGCATCCCATACTTGGATTTCTTGTCTTCTTGAAGCTTCGCCTGTAAGTCGATGTTCACAAGGTCAAACAGCTTCTGGTACTCTTCCTGTGACCAGTGCCCTTTCTTGCGGTTGGCCGTTTTTATCCTCCGCCACGTGTCCCTCACGTGAAATCTGTTCTTGCCAAGCTCGGCTGCCAGCTTCGTCCACTGATCGCCGTGCTCCTCGTAAAACTTAAGGACCTGTTCATACTCTTCCTCAGTCCATTCCAATTCTCAGATCTGCGGAATAGAACCTGAGCACGGAAGTATACGGCCGTGTAAGGTCTGTATGGAAATGCGGACCCAATCTCTTTCCAACAGCCCCTCACATTGCGGTGCTTTTTACAGTTGAGGACCATGTCCAGACCATCGTCGCCTAAGTCGTGACTAAACATGTAATCGTTAACAGCGGCTTTGACAATTTCATTTTCGTCAGGCGTGAATTGCTTACCTCTAACCAGATCATCACCGACCACATTCCCTTTTGCTACATCCCCTTTCGCTGGATTTGAATAGCCTGGAAGGGGAAAAACATCAACCTCATTAGAAAATCTAACTGTCTTGTCACTTTTGTTGGGTGTAGCATCACTTGATAACCCATTCTCCACTTATCAGAGAAGCAACAAAAATCAAAGACCTCCAACCATAAGTTTATTGAAAATTAAAAAGAAAGAAAAATCAGTTAATAGGATATCACCTCACCCTGTATTGTCCATGTCTTTGGTTCCAAGTTTGCTCTTCCCATTTCCACTATCTGAGTAAGAAGCCTTGCTAGCACTTTTTCATGTGTTGACAGACTCTGTTTTTTTCAGCGGAATATTTAAATAATGGAAAGGGGGAAAATAAAAATAATGGTGATAGAGACGATACGAAATTTGATGATAAGTGTCACCTCGCCTTGCATATTTGGTCCCAAGTTTGCTTTCTCCATCACGCCTACCTGAGAACGAAGTTTTGCTAGCTCTTTCTCATGCGTAGAAAGACTTTCTTTGTTCTGTAGGATATTCAAAAGGACCAAAGATGAGTAAGCATGGCAAACAAAGGTGCAGCGAAAGGTTCATGTAGATCATTAGGAGGAACAAAATTGAGAGCCAGGGAGCTAAAATTGCATTAACAACCTTACTATCATCATCATTGTCCTCAGTTTCATCCATATCAATGTCATCTGATTCACGAAAATGTTTAGATTTTCTATTTTGGTCAGTTTTTTTACGAGCAAAATAGTCTACATATCTGAACGGACAAAGCTAAAAGGAAAATGATATTATATTTCTTGGATGTGGAAGCTTATATAAACCAAAAAAAA
>CACSLK010006441.1:7825337-7838305 GCA_902706635.1 Striga hermonthica
AAAAAAAAACAGACACAACACATTCAGAAAAATCAGTTGCATTAGTTTCTCAGAGTGTACTAAACGTAAACCATTACTTCAAACTTGTGTAGTTCCACCATTTTCAAGTGTATATTTCATACGACTTCCTTTCAGCACATTCAGTGACGGTGTCATATCAGACCAGTTATACAATTTGCCATATTATGGAAATGGAATCGGATTCATGCTCGCCAAACAACAATGGTATTGCAAATAAATGCAGAGACATTGCAGGTACAGTATGAGCGTATAAAAACCGACCTAGCATTTTCCCATTTTTCATCATCAGCATCTTCAAGTCCATTAAATCCAAGCTATCATGTCGATAAACAAAAAGTACAAATAACATCAGAACATATGCCGTAAACAAGTAACATTTCCATAAAGCACAACCAGAAGCAATCTGCAATAAATTATTCCAATCCTCTCAAAATTCACCAATTCATACCTCGTCGTCATCATCTTCATGTTCCTCATCTCCACTTCCTCCTTCATCGTCACTCTCTTCCTCCTCGTCTACAGTTTTATCTCTCTTCCTCTTATTCTTTTTCCTCCTTAATTCCGTCCTCTTGTTCTTCAGCCTCCGCAATAAGTTTCTCCAATTCCTTCAATTTTGAAAAACTGATCTTCAACTCGGCCGAGTTTTTTCTACTCATTTGTAAGTAAAATCAGAACGAAATCGGGAAAATTAGAAAAGAACTCGAGCTCATTCGCAGGTTGCGAGCACAAACTTTGATCAATTCATAAAAATTTCCGTTTGCACCAGACACAGTTCTGTTCACATGTTCTATGGGTGAACATCGTATCACTCAATCAATTGAATTTTCATAATCGTATGCTCAAACTAGCGTCAATTTCAGTCGCCCAAACGTTCGATTTTTTTCCCCCAAACAGTTAAAATTAAGAACAGAGGAAAGGTTAATGCCTGATGACTGAGGGGTGAGCCTGTGAGAGAGCCGTGCGAACAAGGGGCGGCGGGAGGACGGCCGCGGTAGTCTCCGAGAGCGGCGGGCTTGAGCGTCGGCGGCGAGTGTAATGTGATTCTTGTTGTTGCTGTTCGGAACTCCGAGTGGTGCTTTTCACCAATTCTTTTGTTTCTTCGAGGAAGATGGGCTTGCCCGCATACCAAAGCCCAGCCCATTTAGGTCACTCATTTAGAATCTAAATGGATATGTCAGTCATAATTAGGACGACAATTTTATTTTATTTTATTTTTTTAATAAACACGTATTCTTTAAAAAAGTACTATAAGCAACAATTAAAAAGAGTAACATTTTGATGGTACAAGCATTTATTTTTGTTTGTAGATTATAACGGTCGGGCCGTTTCACATAAAAAAAAATTGAGCATGATTTTATGGTTGTATAAATGGTGTTATGAAACAAAGGTTGAAAACAAGTTGAGAAGAGTCTGAGTCGAACCATGCTCTTTATTGATTTAAGTTCAATTGTTCATGTTGGAGCTCTTGACGAGCTTGGTTTTTTAAACTCTTGACTCTACTAGAAAACAAATTGTACAAATGCTCGAGTGGCGTGGAATTTTATTAACTCAAGATCAACTATAACTTGTGGAGAATCTTGCTCAGCTTTTACACAGCGAGCCTGTACAAAAGGGATACAAAAAGATATAAATCTCTGAATTATGTATTATTTTCTATCAAAGTCGATCGACCAACCCCACTGAGCAGATAAATATATAGAGTTCTCAATTCCTGAAACACCTAACTTACTCACCAAGAAAAGGAATAAGTAAAATAAAATAGCAATTCACTTACCAAACTAAATAAACTCAAATACCAAAACAAATAAATAAGGTAGAAGTAAATAATAACTGATGACGCCGACGATCTCGTTTCTCCAAGAAGGCAAGTGCGATCTCATACCCATCATTATCCTCTGGTTGAGAAGGATTCGCCCTCAAATCGGACCTCATTTCGTCGTCGTCTGAGTTGTCGCCGCAGAAAGGCACGAGGTGCTTAACATTGAAGACGTCCCAAGTGCGAATGTGAGAAGGTAGGCGAAGCCGATACGCATTGGGATTGATCTTATCCACGACCTCGACAGGATCGATATTTCGGGCCGACAACTTCTCATACTCGTGGACAGAAAAGCGATCGTTGGTCAACACATATCCAATGTCATTAGATTGGGACTAATATGATTGTATAAATTCATACCCAATGTCATCAACTCATTCACACATATCCAGAGATTTACCTCTGGTGCTCAAAACTCACAACACAGTGATCTCTAAGAAAACGCCCCCACTGGTAACTTCAATCTCTCAAGGTTCAACATAAGTAGATTTTTGCAACAGTTTCAATTTCCAGTATTCCAACTATTTTATGTTGAAGTTTTCTTCTCAATTAAAGTTTTGATTTAATTTTAATCAGACCAAGCCATGTTTAAGTTAGAAGCATTTATGAAAAAGATTGGATATGAATAGGAGTAGCAGCAGCTGCCAAAGACTGATCAATGCTTTGGAAGGACAGATAAGAGAGGCCAGCCTGTAAATTACAAGACTCGGCTCGAATAGCACGTCTCAACTCAGTCCCTCGCACAATCCGAACACGGTCCATTCTCCCATGCATGCAGGTCCATATACATGCCAATGTTTACGTGATTTGATTCTGGTTCAATCAAGTCTGATTTTCGATAAAAATCGAAATATTCATGAACACGTGTAAAATCATGTCTGATTTTCGACCTGTGCCTGATTTTACACAGAGCAGATTCTCCAACCAATACCTCGAACGAGAATCCGAGAAAGAAGCCAAAAAAAAGAAGTAGACAAGTAGGCAACAACTGTATATCTTAAATAAACAGAGGTCACTTATATATATTACACACACTGCTAGGACTAAAACCAGTCTAGCAGCATAATAAGTAGGTGCAATTGATGGATAAGTAAGAAAAGATGAACATAAAATACTAATGAAAAAAAAATAACAAATTTAATTCCAGAACAACATTCAACTTTATACCCGGTTTCATCGATCCTCATGTCTCCAAACGCAGTCTTGTCTCTTAATCCAGCCATCATGAAAGGATTTCTATGTACAAACTAAAGTCGGCTGATGTAGAATGTAAACAAAAAATAGGAGCTAATAAGCGACGTGCGAACCGAGCTTTGAAGGTCTGATAATAACATTTCCACTAAAACTGGTCTTGGCCATTCCGGGCTTTGGACCTGTGGGACTACTTTTCACAAGGGGTCGACCGACTTGAGGCCCGGCAGCTGGTTGAGCCCCATGAACAATCCCTAGTCCAAAAAGAGAGAGAGAGCATATATGACATAGTAAGAGTGGCGCTAATTTATAACATTTTAAAATGTCATAATAGGCTACACCCAATATTTATAATTCTCTCATATTAAACTTGTCTAGAGAGACCTACCTCCAGTAGGCAGAGACAACCGCTTCTTTCTCTGTTTATCTGCAAGTGCCAATCTCTCCTTAGGGTTACTGCTTGATCTCAAACCAACACCAGCCTTCAAGTTAGCTTCCTCAGCCAAATTCACATCAACCGGTTTAGCAGCCCTCATAGGGACCATCTTGCCCTCAGTTCCATCGACATATGAGGCTTTCGAGTTATTGCTCAAGCCGGGGCTACTCTTCACATTTGCATCAGCTGACTCATGCATGCGGATCCTCACGCCATCTATGAGGTTGATGTCTAAAAAGGGGTTCTCCCAGGGACGAACATCCATCCACCTCTCGAGCCAATTCCATCCCCAGTAAGCTTTGTCCGGCTCGAAACCGGCATGCAAATTGGTTTTCTGTGGTTTGGAGATGACGGAAGGTGTTATCACCTGGTGCCGGTGCCTCGCTTGCCACTGCAGTATAGTGTAGAAAAAATTTTATTTATTTGTTTAAGCAATAAGTGGAAATAGCTGTAGAGAGGTGAAAGGGCTTTACCTGGCGAGCTAAAGCATAGGCCTTTGCTTTTTCCCGATTAGCGGCAGCCTCTTTCCTTTTCAACAGCTTGGCTTGAACTTCTTCTGCAGATCCCACAATCCGACACCATCCCTCCTGAGTAGCAACCGACGAGTAAATGACATGTGAGGAAGTGTTTTAGCTACTGTCTTTCTAGTATTTTCTCGTGATGCTGTTTTCTTTTCAAATAATAAATATACTAATAAAACCGAGCGTACTTCAATTTTCTTGACACGAGCTTCTTGTTCAAGTTGCTCTTGAAGTTTCTGCTGTGCTCTTTGATTCTCCAGGGCAACACGAACACGCCTCGCTCTTACTCGAGCCTGGAATTTCACTAAAGCTTGCATACAACGAAGAGTCGTGGAAGCTTGCTTTCTTACCGAATAACCCCTGACGAGAGCTTGAAGTCTCACCAATCCTTTTAAAGCACGTAAGGATTGTTTAGCCTGATATACAAACAAAATACATTAATAAGCATATGATTTTAGCACCAGGATTATTACAATGCTAGTTGATTGTATGATTTTGCATTGAATATCTATTGTAGTTCATATCACATGATCTAAAGACAAAGCTAATAAGGATGAATGATCTGTCAAGCGCTAATCTTGAAGACGAAAATAAGTATAACAAGAATCGCACGACCAGAAAGTAAAATTATATAATCTGAATAACTGAACCAGTTAGTATACCAGAAATCCTCGAAAAGCCGTCTGGATGCATATGGCTGCCCATTCTTCTCTCATATTCAGATCAACCTGAGCAGCCCACTCTTGCCTCATCTTCTGTTGAAACTGAGCCTCCCATTCAAGTTGATCTGCGTTTTGCACCTCAAGTGGGGTCGAAGGAGAGCTGGTAGAATCCAAAATCGACTGGAATTTCGCATCTTTGGCATATTCAACTTCCATAACTACATTTCGATTCAACTCATTTCCAAGTATATCATTACTGAACCCGAGGGAAAATTTCCTTTGGTGCGAGATTCGAGGTGAATCTGATACCAGCTCGAAATTTGCCTCTTTCACATCTTCGGCTTCAACGATCATGTTACGATTCAACTCATTTTCCAAATATTCAAGTGTACAGTTATCATCAATCTCAACTGAGTGCTTCCTTTCATGTGAGATTCTAGATGAATCCAAATCCGACCAGAAATTTGTATCTCTTACGGTTTCGATTTCTCTGACAACTTTCGCGTCCGACTCGTATTCAAGAATATCGTCATCAGTCTTAAGAGCATGCTTCTCTTGGTGCCAAGCCTTCTGTGTGCTTCCTGAAATCTGTTTGACAATAATGTGCAAAAGTGTACAATTTTCATACCCATTCAATCAAGTTAGACTGTACTCGATATGAACATTATAACTATTTGCGACTGCCAAATTATAATTTGCAATGCGACCAAAAAATATCACCCACATTTTCCTCCTTCTCCAAAGATCGAGAGCTTCCGGATTTCTTCATGCGAAGGATGGCTTTGATCCATTTCTTCGGTGCACGCATTTTCGTCGGGCCTGGACGAGTACAAGAAGAAAAATGAATAATTTGATACAGAAAAAAACCAGAGCTACATATATCCTTGAGATAATCAACATCATATAGTTCACAACAACACTAACTGGCCAGATGAAGAAGAAAACATATGTAGACAATAGTCATACAGATAAACAGAAACTTTTGCTCAAATATTAAAAAAACTGAATACTTGAGCTTACAAATTCGGGGAATTGTATATGAAACCTATCGCCGGAATTGATGAACTCACCGGCGGGGGAGAGTGAACAGATTGTATGCAATAGGGTACGAACCAAATCCGGATAATTCTCGGCCTTTTGTGCGCATAAAATTTGTTTACGTTACTTTTCAATATTCTGACATATAACTAATTACCTACCCAAGGCCGCTACTGCTACCCTCCGGTGGACCGCCGCCGCCGAGAGGACCTTGGCCATTCGAGCCGTACATGGGGAAGTTGGACGACATGCACAACCTCCACCAGGATACCACCAAGGGCTGATCGGCCTTCCCCAGCCGGACTACCACCGCATGGCAAACTTTCAGCCATAACTTCATTAGTAATACTCACCTACCCGGTGGACACATGTTAATATGTCCACCGTTTATGTGACATGCACTCATTAGTGATGTATTTTTTTAACATATTAATATCACCAATGGGTACATGCCACATAACCGGTGGACATATTAACATGTGTCCACCGTGAGTAGGGGAGCATTATTAAAAGAAATCTAAATCAAACATAATGAAAATACACTTGCATGGAAATAGAAAGATATTTTTGTTCTTCAATTTCATCAACAAAAAATACATTAAAGATTGCATACATGACTTAGCATCAGCATTCTCTTTATATAAGCAAAAATAAAACTAACTCTCTCTCTCACATGGCAGTTAAACAAAATAACCGTCCTCTATCATCACGTTAGTTGCATGTGATCATGCAGCACGTTCACATCGTGCTTAACGTGCATGAGATCATCTTGGGGTAGAGTAGATGCATTAGACTTGTTCTCATTGCTGACATGGCACTTGATAAGCCCTCGTTGACTCCTTTTAGCCTCCCTCAATTCGAATATCGGTTGTGGAACAACATTGAGTTGTGAGCGCAAACGAGTAAAGAATTGACCACTTAGAGGCTTTGTCAAGATGTCAGCAACTTGGTATAAAGAAGGAACATGTTGTACAGAGATTCTCTTGTTATTGACCTGCTCTCTTATGAAGTGCATGTCAATTTCAACATGTTTAGTTCTTGAGTGTTGGATGGGATTACAGGCTAAGGAAATTGCACCTCTATTATCTATCCAGATGGTTGATGGTGCTTTGTACTGAAACTGAAGTTCCTTGAGAAGAGATTGTAACCACATTATTTCACAAGTGACCGAGGCCAAGCTCCTAAGTTCAGATTCTTTACTTGATCTTGAGATCATATTTTGCTTTTTAGAACTCCAAGCCACAAGATTCTTGCCCAAGTAAACACACAAACCTGAAGTTGACTTTCTGTCATCTAAATCTGAGGTCCAAACAGCATCAGCAAAACCAATGACTTGATCATGAGATATTTCATAAAACTGCAGACCATAATTCAGTGTTCCACACAAATATCTTAATAACCTTTTCAATGCTTTGAAATGAACCTTGGTGGGACTCTGCATGAATTGGCTTAATTTGTTCACACTGAATGATATGTCTGGCCTTGTGATACTTGCATATTGAAGAGCACCAATTAAACTTCTATAATCATAAGCATTCTCCATAGGCTGACCTTCAGATCTTATGAGGGGTGTTGTCACCATAGGTGTGTTAAGAGCTTTACTTTCTTGCATCTCAACTTTGATCAGAATGTCTTGTATGTAACTCTTTTGAGACAGAATAATTCCATTTGAATTTCTAATCACCTCCAAGCCAAGAAAATAAGTCAGTTCACCCATATCTTTTAATGAGAACACTCTGGACAAATCATTGATGACTTGCTGTGTGTAGAGATCATCACTTCCAGTGATAATTAGATCATCTACATAAGTGAGAATGAAGGTAGAATTGCCATTTTCATGCTTATAGAACAAAGATGAGTCTGCCTTGGACATTTGAAACCCAAAAGACTCAAGCACATTGCATAACTTTGAGGACCAAGCTCTAGATGCTTGTTTCAATCCATAGATGGATTTATGAAGCCTGCAAAGTAGAGGTTTTCCTGATGTATCTGACCTTTCAAAACCTGGTGGCTGCTCCATGTATAAGTCAATGTCCAGATCACCATATAAGAATGCATTATCAATATCTACCTGTCTGAGTTTCCAAGATCTTGATAAGGCAATGGCAAGTACAGTTCTTATGGTGACTGGTCTTATCACGGGACTATATGTTTCTGTGAAGTCAAAACCAGGTTGTTGTGTGTATCCCTTGGCTACTAGCCTTGCCTTGTACCTGGACACAGTCCCATCACCATTTTTCTTGACTTTGAACACCCACTTGCTTCCTATAACATCTTTGTGTTTGGGAGCTTCACACAATGACCAAGTGTGATTTTACAGAAGGGCTTGGTACTCTTTATTCATAGCTTCTTTCCACTCAGGAGATGTAAAGGCTTCATCAATATTCCTTGGCTCCACATTAGTTTTCAATGGATTTCCTTTCATCTCCTGTGAGTAGATTTTTGGCTTGAAAATCCCTGCCTTTGATCTGGTTGTCATATGATGGACATTATCCTGCAAAACTTCATTAGTTTTTTCAAAAGCATCAGAAATGATATGGTTTTCATTATCTCTTTCAATTGGTAATTCTACGGAAATGTCTCCAATGGGAATGTTGGTTGATGTGGATGAGCTTGAAGAAGAATGTTGGTTTGGTGAGTGATGATGATTGGATGACAGAGGTGTATGGGGTATGCTGGTTTCTGAGTTTGTTGTTGGTAGTTCAATAGGCATGGTGGCAGGAGTTTGGGATATGAACTGAGGAGTGTTGCTGTCATTTGTATGAGTTTTGTCTTTGTTTTTGTGAAAGTAAGGGAAAATGGTTTCATCAAAGTGTATGTGCCTGGTGATAATGACTTTTCCATTGGGAAGTAAAGCTTTGTAACCTTTATACTGCTGGCTATACCCAAGAAAAGTTGAAGGTTGAGTTCTAGGCTCTAACTTGTGTTTGTTGTAAGGTTTTAAATATGGATAGCACAAGCAACCAAATACCTTGAGATGAGTATAATCTGGCTTCTTATTTGTCAACAGCTCCAATGGTGATTTATAATCAAGAATTTTTGAAGGAAGTCTATTTATGAGGAAACAAGCTGTGAAGAAGGCATCATCCCAATGCTTGTATGGTAGATGTGACTGAGATAAGAGAGACAATCCAACCTCTACAATGTGCCTATGCTTTCTTTCAGCAAGGCCATTTTGTTGAGGTGTATATGGACAAGAAATTCTGTGTGCTATGCCATTTTTGAGGAAAAATTGTGAAAGTGCTTTGAATTCAGTCCCTCCATCACTTTGTACAATTTTTATTTTCTTATCAAACTGATTTTCAACAAGACTTTTAAAATGGAGAAAAGCATCAAAGGTGTCTGATTTTGCTTTAAGGAGATAAAGCCAGGAGTGTCTGGTCTTGTGATCTATGAAGTTCACATAATAATGATATCCATTAAAAGATTTAATTGGAGCTGGACCCCATAAATCTGTATGGATCAATCCTAGAACATCATAATCATCATTGGTGGAAATAGGAAAAGGGAGTTTGTGAATCTTTCCTTGCAAGCAAGATTGGCAAAGACTGTGATTTTCATTCAAGTTCAAAGAAAAATTACAATCAGGTAGAGCTCTCTTAATGATATCAAAAGGGGGATGTCCTAGTCTAGAATGCCAAAGAGTTACATCCTCATTTTTCTTTTGAGCATGGTTAACTGAAACAATATGATTAACTGAAGCTGGTTGATCACCATTGAAGCTAGACAAGTTGAAGGTGTAGAGGCCATCTTTAACTCTCCTTTTTAGCAAAATCTCCCCTGTGGTTTGATCCTTCACAAGACAACATTGAGGGTGAAACTCAAAATATACTTGGTTGTCAAGGGCAAATTGGGATACACTTATTAGATTTTTTGTTATTTCAGGAACAAAAAGTAAGTTATTAAGAACAAAATGAGAAGATTTATTTCCATTGGAGGTAATTGTAGAGTTACCAATATGGGAGATTTGAAGACTCTTACCATTTCCAACTTGTACTTTTTCAGAACCTTGGTATTCAGATGCCAGATTTAAGTTGGCCAAGTCATAGGTAACATGATTACTTGCACCTGAATCAGGATACCAATTGCCACCTTCTGATTCTTCATTCATTTGTGCTGTGACAAGGCTTGTGGAATTGACTGAATGATTTCTTCCTCTTCCTTGAGATCCATTGTTGTTGCTTGGAACAACATTCTGGTCAAATCTATGCCAACACCGATCTGCAGTATGACCATTATAAAAACAGACTTGGCATCTTACAGTTTTATTTCCTGTTCTTCCTCTTCCCCTACCAAATCTTCCTCCTCTTTGTGCACCTTGATTTCTGCCTCTGTTGGATTGAAAACCTCCTCTTCCTCTTCCATGAGTTTGTTCAATGAGGTTAACATTTGGTGTAGAACCATCAAATCCATATTGAGGCTGTTCTGAGTTCATGGCTTCTAATCTTGTTTCAAAAGTAAGTAAGAGAGATTGCACTTCTCTGAGGGATATGTCTTCTTCTTTTGACATGATACTTACCATGACAGGATTGTAATCATGACCATGTCCTGCCAAAATATGCAAGATTTGTTCTTCTTCTGTAATTATTTGGCCTGCTGCTGCAAGTACATCACAACAAGATTTAATTTGGTTGAGGAAATCTCTCATATTAGATCCTCCTTTCTTGGTTGTTTGCAGCTTCAACTTGTACTGCAGAATTTTGGCTTTGGATTGGCTTGCAAAACCAATTTGAAGGCTGTCCCAAATTTGTTTGGAAGTGGTTAATCCCACTGTGGTCACTAAGATTGACTCAGTGAGGGAAGATAGGAGCCAAGAAGCTAGGATTTGATCTTGTCTTACCCATAATAAGTATTCTGGGTTTTGATGAGGCTCACTTGATCCTTCTTGCAGGATTTGTTGAGGGATTTTCTGATCTGGTGCAATGTATTCATAGAGTCCATAGCCTTTGATGGCTGCAATGACTTGTTGTTGCCACACCAAGTAATTTGTTTCATTGAGCTTTAAGGAAATAAGCTGACTTTGAGGAAAAATGAGTTGATTTTGGTCTGGTGTGGTTGAAGAAGATGCCATGATGAAGAGGAAAAAGAAATTTGCGAAGAAAGAAAGAAAAGGAAAAAAAAAAAAATGGCAACAAAGCAACCAAGATTAACCTGGTGCTCTGATACCATAAAAGAAATCTAAATCAAACATAATGAAGATACATTTGCATGAAAATAGAAAGATATTTTTGTTCTTCAATTTCATCAACAAAAATACATCTAAGCTTACTTTCATTACTTAGCATTAGCACTCTCTTTATACAAGCAAAAATAAAACCAACTCTCTCTCTCACATGGCAGTTAAACAAAATAACCGTCCTTTATCATCATGTTAGTTGCATGTGATCATGCAGCACGTTCACATCGTGCTTAACGTGCATGAGATCATCTTGAGGTAGAGCAGATGCATTAGACTTGTTCTCATTGCTGACATGGCACTTGATAAGCCCTCGTTGACTTCTTTTATCTACACAAAGTTTTACGTTATGAATCAGCATAATAAAAGAGAGGAAGTTTTCGAATCAGATCTTTAGAAAATTGTTGTGTCCTCCCCGAAGGACACAATAAGAAAAGTAAAATGAAAACACTAACAAATGAACAATGGCTGCACTTTCCATTCATGGGTCCTCAAACAAGTCAACTTTGAAGCACCATCTTAAATGCCACAAAGAAAATATATCAAATAATAAAATAATTAGATCTTAGACTGTGTTGTAAAAAAAAAAAAAAAGTCAATGAACCGTTGCCATCATCACTAAGACCATCTACAACCTGGCGCTACATTACCTATTTTATGCCAAAGTGAAGAAAAAATTATCTCTAATGCTGCGCTGAACTGTCACGCCGGAACAAAGATATATACAATATTGCGCCAATTTGAGCGCAATACTGTTTCTGCGCCACATTATTTTTTTTTTAAATATTATGTATTTTAATTGTAATATGTAATGTTATTTTTATGTTTTTTTATATGTATTTATGTATTTTAATGTATCAATTTAATGTAATTTTTATGTATTAAATGTGCCTTTTGTGTTTATTTGCCTTTTTCTTTTTATGATGTATTATACAATATTATTTTGATAAAATATATACTAATAAAATTATGATAATAATACAATATTATTAGAATTTTTTTATATAGATGATTGGTGAATGACATTAATACAGTATTATTAGAATTATTTATATAGTTTATTGGTAAATTTTTGTATAATGTGTATTATTAAATAATGTGTTATTTAGTTTTAAACATGGATATATATTAATTTATAGGATTCAAATTATCTATATTAGATTAATATATTTATATTTCTAGGCATATGATTTTAAATATTATAGACGTGATTTTAGAATTAATGAAAAATTATATAAGATTAAATATACATATATATTAGATTTTTTTTAAAAAAAATAATATATTTAATGTAAAATAAAATGTAGCGCGAACGGCTGGAGATGAAAGTAGATATTTGGCTTACTCTACTCTAGCTGGAGATCGTCTAATATAAAAACATGGCAAGTTCACTTGTGTTCTCTCAACAAATCAAAGACAAAAGGAAAGAAAAATAAAAAAATAAAAAATGGAGGGCCAAAAAAGAGTGGAGCTTGTGTTCATTCCTTCTCCAGACAGGGGACACTACAGTCAACCCTCAAGATGGCGAAGCTCCTAATCCACCGGGACACGCGCCTCTCGGCCACTGTGTTTCTCATCAAGCCACCGTTTGAACCAGCGACTACTTCCTATTCTCGTACGGTTCCTACCCGAGAATCCGCTTGATCGACATCCCGAAAGTCGACAGCTCTGGGCCCACTAGGACCATTCGTCTCTTTCATCACTCGATACATCGACGGCTACAATGACTATGTGAGAAACGAGGCGGCCCGATTAATGGCCCAACCTGTGGGATTCATTGTCCATATGTTCTGCACGGGCATCACTGACGTGTAGGGGCGGATCTAGAAATTTGCATGAGTGGGGCCCTAAGTTGTTTATGTTTGTAATAAGAATTACATGAAAAAGAGTGTATTTTATGGGAATCCTTAGATATAATGGTGTGTTTAATATTACAAATGTGTAAATGTCCAAATTCATTTTGGCAAACCTTAACTGAACTTGTGTTTGTTCGGTTTTGAAAAGTAAGATGAAAAGTGTGATGAAACTCAAAGTTTCATTAGTCTTGTCTTAATGAAGTCATTAATGTATCTCTCATACTTTGAATTTGATGACTATGAAACAATAT
>CACSLK010006441.1:7846747-7859517 GCA_902706635.1 Striga hermonthica
AAAAAATTGGTGTTAGTTTGGGTTTTTTTTATTTGATTTGGCTAATCTTGAAAAATGTTGGTACAACTAGTTGTTAGTTAGTATATTAAAATTAATATTTAAAATAAAATGGTTGATGTTGATTTGATATAAAAGAAAGAGAGATAAAGATTTGAAGTGATAGTCAATTAAAATTCTGTGAGTGAATGAATAGTGAATTAAAGTTGATGTGGTGTGTAAGAGTGATTGATTAATTGATATTATTTAATTATATTTATAATATTCATAACAATGATGCTGAGTTAAAAAATGTCGTTGAGTTAAAAAATGTTGGGATTTATTTATTTATTTTGAGATGTTTTGGGCGTGTTTGTGAAAGAATTTACCCAAACCAAAATAATTTATACTCATAATCTAATTCAATCCTACCATCATCAATATTATCAATATAATAAAATAATACCAACAAATCATTAAATAATGACAACCAATCATTTTTACCCATCATATCCCCCTATATATAATTCCCGAATGCGCTGAGCCTATGTGGTTGCTTCTGGTGTTTCGGAATCCTACTTGGCGAAGAATCATGCTTCGTAATTAGGTTTGGACAAATAATATTGATATATTAATAATTAATAATCTAGGTTCGGACATTCCACAAATCTATATCTATCTAATGGACCAATCTATTTTACTATATTTATAACAAATTTTACCGCCTAAATATTTCAGCTAAATTTGGCAATTACTATTAGACATTCATTTATTACATAAAACCATAATTGGTTAGTTCATTAAAGAATTTGAGAATATTTGATCCTATTATTGTTTGAATTAAATTGCGGTTTCAAAGATTCATGAAAATAAATCAATTATTTTAATAATAATATACTAAAAGATATAAATGTATTAGTACGACTCTAAAGATATTTAAACTAATTATTGATTGAAGTAAAATTTAGTCTCAAAGATTGTCAAGATAAATTAATTATTTAATATTATACTCAAAGATATAAATGTATTAGTACAAGTAGAGATGTTAAACGGTCCTTGGCCCGACGGGCCGACCAGTTTAGCCCTGAAAAAAATAGGGTTAGGGCTTTTTATTGGAAGCCTGTTTAAATTAGGGCTTTTTAGGCCCAGACCGTTTAAACCGAAGCCCGTTATGGCTAGCCCGAAACCCACTAGGGCTGGCCCGTTTAACTTGAGTTGGGCGTTGTAAATGTTCGCAGCAAGTAAGTAATATGCTCTTAGATTCATTGTATATTACAATTTTGCTATTCCACTTCACATGTAAGTATGAGCTGTAACGGTCTAACGGATTGTAATGATTTTGAAAGATAATTATTAACAATATTCTTATTGTACTCTACACCAAAATATTTAAGTCAATCAGAACGACTAATAGGAAATACATGAGATAAAGACTTAACACATGAAACATAGTGATAGAATTTATAATGATATAATATCGTAAAAATTTCCAAAGCGTACAAAATAAGTAGTAAAATGGTAATTGAAAATAATAATTTGATTTTTTTTTCTTTTGAAAAAAAAAATATGTTTTTTAAGAGTTTGTAGTGTGTGTTCATATATGATGTGTAGTTGTATATATAGAGTGGTAAATACCAAATAGCCGTTAAAAACAATCGTTAATTAGTCGTTGTAATTTTTATAATTTTTTATTTATATTTTTCAAGGTTTTAAATAACGGGCTAAAACGTTTATGGCACTGTAGCTATAGCGGAGATTTAGCGGGATTTAGCGGCTAAATTGCACATGAATACAAATAGCGGCACGCTGCCAAAAAAAGTTATTTCTCAAATAGCGGCAACTTTAGCGAGCTATTTATTTCCTTGATATTTTTTATTTTTTTGATACATTATTATTATTATTATTATTATTATTATTATTATTATTATTATTATTATTATTATTATTATTATTATTATTATTATTATTATTATTATAGCCCGCATAGCTCGTTTAGCCTGAAGCCCGCCAGAGTTAGGGTTAGGTCCTTTTATTGGTAGTCCGTTTAAATCTGGGCTTTTTAGGCCCGGACCGTTTAACCCGAACCCGCTAAGGCTAGCCCGTTTAACATCTCTAAGTACAAGTTTTGTTTTGACGATTGGGAAATATAAAAAAAAAACAAAAATCAACAATAATATATAAACAAACACACACACACACAAACACGCATACACACTTAAATAGAAAGATTGATTGATTAGATATATTTTGAATAAGGCCAATAATACCAATTTCATAGCAATTTTGTTGACATAATTTAATAAATAAAAAAATTACTCATTATAATTGTAAAAAATATTTTGATTAGTTTTGTTATCATCTCATGGATGTCGATATGAATTATGATCATCAATAAAAAAACACTTAATTTATATAATAAAATAATAAAAATGATTATGGTTGAATTATATTAGATGAATGAATAATTTAAAATATTAATAAACTTTTATAAAATATAGTCAACTTAACCATGAATAATCTAAAATCTAGTGAATATATATTAATAAGTTATTTTTTATGGTCGGGTAAAATTAAGAATCTATATCTATGTAATAGACCAATCCATTTTACTATATATGTAACAAATTTTTCCGACTAAATATTTCAGCTAAGTTTGGCAATTACTATTAAGCATTCATTTATTACATAAAACCATAATTGGTTAGGTCATTAACGAATTTGAGAATATTTGAACCAATTATTGTTTGAATTAAAATTTGGTCTCAAAGATTCATGAAAATAAATTAACTATTTTAATAATAATATACTAAAAGATATAAATGTATTAGTACGACTCTGAAGATATTTAAACTAATTATTGCTTGAAGTAAAATTTTGTCTCAAAGATTGTGAAGATAAATTAATTATTTAATAATATACTCAAAGATATAAATGTATTAGTACAAGTTTTGTTTTGACGATTGGGTAAATATAAAAAAACAAAAATCAACAGTAATATAAACACACACACACACACACACACAAACACAGACACACTTAAATAGAATGATTGATTGATTAGATATATTTTGAATAAGACCAATAATACCAATTTCACAATAATTTTGCTGACATAATTTAATAAAAAAAAAATTACTCATTATAATTGTAAAAAATATTTTGATTAGTTTTGTTATCATCTCATGGATGTAGATATGAATTATGATCATCAATAAAAAACACTTAAAATATATAATAAAATAATGAAAATGATTATGTTTGAATTATATTAGATGAATGAATAATTTAAAATATTAATAAACTTTTATAAAATATAGTCAACTTAACCATGAATAATCTAAAATCTAATGAATACATATTAATAAGTTATTTTTTTATGATCGGTTAAAATTAAGAATTATAATTTTCTCATTAAAATATCTATATACATCAAAAACACTATTCAAGGTGTCAAAAAATATAAATATTTACCATGAAAAATTTGTGTTGCATAAGAGATAAAAGTTACTAAAAATTAAAAGTTAATTATCATAAGTAAGTATTTGTAGCAATTAGAGTGATTATAAATAAAATTTAATTTTATAGATTAAACATTGGTCAGTTATCGAGCAATATGCAAAATATGAATTGCTAAAAAAATTATAAGATTAATATAATCGATAATTATATAAGTACATGCAACTAATTGGTATACTATCATTATATTTTAAATCTTACACTTTTATAATATTTTATAAATTATTAACTAATTAAGTTCATACCTACAAAAATAAATTAGAAAAATAAAAAATAAGATATTTAAATAAATATTATATTATTATAAACTTGATATGTTGTTTCTGATAGAATTGACATATTATCTTAAATAATTTAATAAGAAAATTATATTGTATCCCGTGCATCGCACGGGTAGCAACACTAGTATTATTTAGCTAACTTGGGTATTTTATTATCACTTATACAGTTATACTAATACAACCGTTTAATTCTTTGTAATTTTACATAATAAGACACTAAGTGACTAATATATCCTTGACTTTTGATTTGTTTCCTTCAATTAGCTATTAATTATAAATGTATTTTAAAAGTTGATAACTTTTGTATTTCTTATCGGTTTTACATATATAATATATCAAATTAATCATCTTTTCATGATCTTCGATTTGACATCTATATTGTATATATAAAATAAATAAATTATATTTGTCATTATAATAATAAAAAATAATAATATTTATTAAAATTTATTAGAAAAATAAAATTATTTTCAGTTGATATATTTATGTTTAATGTAGTTATGTTGTAAGTTAAAAAAATTATAATAATATAACACAAATAAGTCACACAAATAAGAAGTGTCATACTAAATATATAATAATATATATTTTAATAAAAGGTATTTAAATTTTCAACTACTTTTTCTCATTAGTTTTAGATTTTAAGGAAAAAATTAGCAAACATCCGTGTATTACACGGGCGTTGTAGTAGTTAACTTTAATTCACTACTCATCAACTCACATTATTTAACTAAGCATCGGTTCATATCATCTCACTCTTACTTTTACATGAAAACAACTTTAATTATTTTTTTTTTAAATATTATTTTAATATACTCTCAAAATCCCACTAACAAGTAACTATACTTTTTTTTTTTACTAAATTCACCGTAGTAAACTAAAAAAACTCACTTTAAATTAATCTGATTGAATTTATCTTTTTTACAAACACACCTGTTCTATAACTTTTTCATATATGTATGTATAAGTGATAAATAAAATAGGAAAATGTTACGGTCTCGTTGGTACCATCCCGTCAGGTGCTTTAACCATTAGATCATCTATCTTATCTAAGTACATGTAGATCCAACGATTAAAACACCCGACGGACGGATGGTGCCGTAATAGGACCGTAGTATTTCACATTAAAATAATGTGTACGATATTCATTATTCAGTTCAATAAGTTTCCAACGTTGGGGCATTGATAAAAACGTGTATAGACTGAGGCGGAGTGCGGATCAGCAAGAGGAAATCGATGATCACAAGCTTCAAATGGAACCATCTCTAGTGCAAACCACTCCTTCAGTTGATGAAGATGATGATGATGATGATGAGTGGGGTATTTTTCTCGCACTTAGTTTTACTAGATTATTTTTCATTCATTTTCGATTTCGTTGCTGTTCTGTAATAACCTAATTGTTGAACTGTTTCGGTGTGTGCTTGTAATTGTTGATCGGAGATAGGTTTGTGTGATTTATGATCTTCGACACTTCTGTTTAATAGGATTGGGTTCAGTTAATTTTATCCGTATCTTAAACTTGAAAGCTATGGCGTAATTTTTGTTGCTGAAGCCAGCTGATTTCTTATAGCTTTACTGTATAAATTCTTGTTAGTATTTCATTTGATTTTTCGATCTTCTGGGTCTGAATTAAGTGTTTGCAATGATGATTTGTATGGAAGCACTTGTAAAAATGCTATCTAAAGGCACTTACTTTGCGAGGCTTAGATTGCTGCATAAGTTCGCTCCGTGCTTAATTATGTCAAGAAGCTAAAGCAGTGTAATTTTGATGATTTATTAATTTGATTCGGCCAGCCACTGCGTTTGTAAGTGTTAATTTGATTGAGAACATTCTCAGTCGGAAGCAGGGTATTAGTTGATTAAAACTAATGCTGCATATGAACCATATTGATTATGAATCTATTCATATCTATCTTAAGTAGATAGCTGCATACTGATATATAATGAAACAAGAATACAAAATACCCAACTAATAGATTTCTATAGATAGCACTTTGAGCAATGAATGTAGCCATCCACATGATAAATGAATCTACCGACTCTTAATTTGTTTATACCAATTATTTTCTTGCTATGTCACTTCTGAGGAAAGAGTTACTTATGTGTGAATTCTGAATCACGGGGTCGGTGGCCACCTTCCTGGACCTTCTCACTATGTCCAGTGAGTATGCTCACAGTGATGTTTTGAGTACTGAATCACATTTGAGACCTTTTTGTATCATCACATAATTTGCAATTTTAACAGCCTCATTCAGCCATGGTAAAAAAAATTCCGTCTCTATGATGCTTAGCCAACTATTTGATTGGTAAATAACTAAGTGGGTTCTTGGCAAAATAGTGATAGTGGTAAGGGAAATTGGTTTGTGAACCATATTGGAGTTTAATGAGTTTGATACCCCCCGTTTTAGGAAGTATGCTTCATTTCCGAAAATGGGAAATCAAAGTGATAGTTGTGCAAAAGCAGTCATCTGTTGAATTCCATTCCCTCCTATTCTTTGAAAGCCCACAACCAAGCACCCTAAATATACAATCTTGGTCCTGGTTCAGTTGAACTTGTTTAAAGGTGCGATAGTGTTTTTTTCACGTCATGTTTATGGACCGTGATGGATTTCAGTCCTTGCATAAGTAATATCGTTTTTTTAACTTTTTTTCCAGACACTGAAGGATTTGTAATTCCAAGCTTGGGAATTGAAGACACTGACCACAATAAAACCTCTCCTGAGAAAGTAGAAGATCCTATACATTCCAAAGTTGAGGTAATAGGCGAGAATATGTCCCTTTCTAATTTTGTGGCTGAAATTGAAATAAATACTTTGCATCTTGATTTGGCAGGCTGGGAAAGAAGAGAATATATACCTTGGACCCCACGGAGCTCCTCCATCTCAAGCAAAACAGCAAGAGCTGAACCCTTTGAACCGCAAGCAGAAATTTAAGCAGAAACTTAAGGAAGCCGATAGGCGATACAGTGGGACCGGGCGGGAAAATAAGGTGGATAATTTAAGAGAGCTTGTTGGAGGTGGAAAAATGCATGTGACTCCATCTAAAAGTTCGTCCAGGGAATGGCTAGACCCGCATTGCCATGAGTCTCAATTTGAGAAAAGGAATTTTCATTAGATTCTCGGAATCTGTGCCGAAACTCATAAACTACTTCACTCATGTTTGGTTCTCTCCTTGCTTCTTGAGTTTGTTACCTCAATAATGTCAAATCTCATTTTAAATGTTTAAGGAACTTGAGAGATACACAGCGAAAAGTTCTGTCTTCTGGCAGCAGCAATTGTTCTGCTCTTGGGATTGTGTGCTGCTTTATAGTGCTAGGATTACACATTAGTTTTTATCAAGGTTCTAAAAGGCGCTCGCTAGGCTGTGGGATTGGGTCTAGGGCCTCGACCGCCTGGGCAGGGATTAGTCTGGGCCTATGCATAGTCGTAAAAATATGAATAAATTTATTTATATTTCAAATCATGCATAACGTACAAACTATATTTTATCAAATATGCTAACTAGTATGGTTAAGTATAATTTTTTTTAAAAAAATATTATATACTTATAAATATTATATAAATTTAAATGACTATTATCTTTTTAATTTTAAAATTATTGTACATTTTATGTAGAAACATCAAAATATCCTTTTATAAATTTTTTCGTACAAAAAATGTACGGGTGCTTAGGCGGTGCCTAGATTGCTTTATGCTTAGGTCGCCGCCTAGACCGTCTAATTAGTCTAGGCATGACTAGCTTCTACATTTCTAGGCACTCCCTAATTGCCCGAGTGTCAAGAAGAGTCGCCTAGGTGAAAATCGGGGCGCTTGGGGGCTGCTTAAGTGGGTGCTTAGCCCGACTTTTAGTACAGTGATTTTTATCGTTACATTACGAACTTGCTGAACTGTGTGGTTCGTAATTGACCAGTTAAGGAAATGATTCAATTTCAAATTTAGGTGATGTACATGGTGCAGTTTACATGTGTTGCTTCATATTGATGAAGTTGTTTGTAAGTTGAAAAAAAAAAAAAAAAAAATCCACAGTTCAACAATGAAAACGTTCAATACCAATAGGGAAATGTAAAGTTTCAAATAGACATAGGCCAAAATTTCATTCCGGGTCAGAACGACTGATTGGGGTCTGACTGGCGGACGGATTGGGGTCGGGTGTGCAGTGTGTGTGCATGTGTGTGGGGGTGCGGGTGGGGTGAGGTGAGGCAGGGCCCACTAGATGTGTGAGGTGCAATGTCTAATTTACCCTTGTGTGATGTATGTAAAAACTAATTTATCCTTAATAATTTTAAATGTTTTGGCTTTTTTTAGCCGTTTGATGATGACTAAGATGCATTCTTATCTCTTTCACTGAGCACTATTATCAGTTGACCCCAACCCTAAATATATGTATAAATGTGTGTGTGTGTGTGTGTGTGTGTGTGTTTTGTGTCTATCTGAAATAAAAATTAAAGTTCTGCCTAAAATTTCTACAATTACAAATTTGGTAATCTTTTTTGATAATTTTCAAAAAATTTGCCTTTAGAAACTAATTAATAAATTTTTGGTATAAAGTTGCCAAAATTAATAAGTTCGTTTTGATATAATGTGGGCGATTTTATTTGTGGTATTCGATGACCATTTTTATTTTTGGTAGGATATTTATTGCTATTAATAAATGTCTAAATTTATGGTGTAAAACAGGCAATTTAATTTTGGTATGAAATATCCAATTTTAAATGGTACGAATTTGATTTGGTATGGATAGAAGTTTATTCGAAATTTTTTAAAACAAAATAAGTTGTATAAATTTTATTTGATAAGGGTATGAAAGTCGAATTTTATGTTAATTAGTTATAAATCAAGATGATATTTTAGCATATTTCCATGATGAATTTCCATAATATAGTGATGATAATTATACAAATTGGTAAGTATTTATCTTGAAAATCAGAAAGATCTTTGAACAAGTATTGATTAATAAAATTTAAAATTTATAATTTAATTCTATAAAATTAATTAATAAAATTGAACAATAAGGTAACCGACAACAAATCTAGAAAATTAATAGATAATATATATGTGTGTTTGTATATGTGTGTGTGTGTGTGTGTGTATGTGTGTGTTTATGTAATACATATGTGAACTTATTGTATAGTCCAAATTTGTATTCCAAATTTAAATGTTAAATAAGTAATTATTCATAACTTACTGGTCAATAATAACTTGGACGTAAATGGAATAGTCAAATATTAATTTATAGTTTAATAAATTATTCGACTATTTAAATTTTTTGATTTGGATAGGTTATATAAAAATAAACTCATTTTAATTAATGAAACATATAAATTTTAGTATTATACTTATTATTCGTATAGAATTCTAAATATTATGATAAAATTGTACCAAAATAATTATTTTATGGAATCACATTGTAGTTAAATCGAAATTCTGTATAAAAATTTAAAATGACACTTATTTTGAAATGAATATAATTTAATTTATTATCAGTTACATGCACCTTACGGTTGTGTACTAATTTTAAATAAACATGTTCTATGTACTAGTACAGTACCCTTGCGATGCTCGGACCTTTATTACTTCCGTCCATTTTAAAATGCAATTTTGAATCAAAATTCAAATTATATAATTAAAGAAAAATCATGCCATTACTAATTACTAAGTATAATTAAAATAAAATCTATATATTATAGAACACTTCCTTAACAAATGATATGCATCTCTTACAAAAATCTCGAATCTCGAGAACATCAACACCGATGAGTAGGGTCAGATCCTTTGATGTGGTTATTCGAACTTCAAATAATTAAAAAATATATAGGATTAGCCGATCAAAACAAAAAAAAATGCCGAGTTATTTATTGAGTTTAATTATATTAAAATTAATGAAATACCTTTCCACTCATTCGCACGGTACATTTGGTTGATGAGGACAAAGGTTCTTGATTTTGGTAATGATGTTGAAAAGCAATCAACTGAACAACATATTGTCCCCCAAAGCTTACAGTTCTTCATGTTTTTCCTACACAATGTCGAAAAAAATTTAAAAGACAATTTCTATGTTAAAAAAAATTCAAAACAATTATTATATAATATTGATAGATCAACAATATGAATATATAATATTAAGGATTCAAACTCTAAGTCCATAAGAGAAGACGATCATTTGGGTAGGAACTCAGTTGACAATCTTTATTTGAATATATTGTATAGAAACAACCAATCCAATAATATATACAAAGATATAAGACAATTCGTTATATTAAATTGTCATAATAGATTTTATTATTTTGAATTAAATGTATAAAATTTTGAAATAAAAATAAACGAAAATTTAGAACGTAAAAAAAATATAGATTCGTCCTTTGTGAAAGGGGATGCTTGTTTATAAATTGGATCCAAAAAAATCCAATCATTTTTAACTCAACCACTTTTTTTAACTCAACTTTAACTCAACTCACTATCATCAATATAATTAATTAATATCAATCAATCAACCCACTATCATCAATATTATCAATGGGCAATGCTATATGTACACCTCCTTTTAATAAATTACACAAAGAAAAGTGCTATATGTACACCCCTTTTTTACACTTGAGGGGGTGTACATATAGACACCCCCTTATCAATATAATTGGGGGTGTCTATATGTACACCCCCTTGTGTGTAAAAAAGGGGTGTACATATAGCATTGCCCTTTGTGTAATTTATTAAAAAGGGGTGTACATATAGCATTGCCCATATAATTAAATAATATCAATCAATCATTCTTATACACAACATCAACCTTAATTTACTATTCATCTACTCACATAATTTTAACTAACCATCACATCACATCTTCTCTCTCCTACTTTTATATCAATTTAATTTTAATCATTTTATTTTAAAAATTATTTTAATATACCCACTAACAATTAACCATACTAACTTTTTCAAATTTAACCAACCCAAACCAAAAACCCAATCAAAACCAAAAAAATTTATAAACAAGCATGCTCTTAGTTTGGTCGTTAATAATGATCCTTCAAGTGCAAATTGACGATTTGTAGATGCCAATATTGCTTTCCACTTGGTAGTTTTTAAGATATAAGCGTCACCTTCTCAATTTCGTCGATGAATTGTGGAATATCGACTGGTCGGATTATACAAATAATTTATCCTCCCTAAGAAAGTACATATTCAATAATTAAATAAAAAATCATTAAAATGTAGCATAAAATGATGCATATAAATAATAATATAAGGACAAATTACCTCATAATTGTGAAATATAACCTTAAGAACGTTTCGTTAATTGCACCGTCTTCAATGCATTGTAACACTATAATAATGTGTAGCTTGATCATTGGCCTACTAGTTCTTTTATATTTTTTATTATCCCAAAAAACCAAAATCATTTTGAATGGGGATGGAAAAACTGATTCAAATATTTGTTTTGTGGGATGCATTATTTTCTGTCGATTTTTGGTTCAATGACCTCACCAATGTGGTGTTTATATAGTGATTGTGCATGTGTCATCTACCTATATTTGAATGTAAAAATAAATTATCCAAAAAAAAAAAAAATTGAAAATAGAATTTTCAGATATTTGGTAATGTAATAAAGGATTGACATTAAATTGATTTGATTTGATTTTTCTAACTTATGGGATAATGATTGAAACAAAGTTCAAATATAACACATTTTGTTACAAAAGAAAAAAAAAAAGATAGAAAATGTGAATCGATTTGGATTCTCATAACCTATAAATCTGTCAACTTTTATGGGATATAAATTGATTTGTATTTTCAAAACCAAAAAATATGTCAATTTTTAGAGATTCACATGGATTTTGTTAGGGAATAGAAAGAGGATCATTTTATGGAAGATAATTATTAACAAATATTTTTTAATGTGTATCAAGAGTTGTTTAAAAGAGTTGTATTGTGAGTCCATCACTATTACTTGAAAAAATCGTAACATGAATGCACCCAATATACATCCCAAAATTAATTCATTAAAATCCGGAGACAACATATCCCAAACAGTCAATCGTAAAAATAAAAAGATGACCAAATTCGAAAAGATTTGCATTCGGATTCTAAATAATTGGTCATCAAATAAAAAATTTATCCATTTTGTTTTAAAAAGAAAAAAAAAATGATATGAAATGTGTTGTATATTGCGTTTGAAATACAAAAAATATAAATTTAAAAAAAAAATCTATTTATTAAAAACAAGAATACATAATCGTCGTGAGGATATCCTGTAAGAAGTATAAACTTGCATGTTATTTCATAGTAGATCGGATAAATTAATAAAAAAAAAAAGATCGGATAAATTGTTTTTTACTTATAAAATTGCTTTTTCCCAAAAAAAGAAAATAAGATACCAAATTCAACTATATATGCACAAATTATGTATGGGATATCAATTGATTTGAATTTGATTTACCAAAATTATTTGATTTGTTTACAAAAAATGTACTGATACGTTTTTTAATATGTGTATCACATTCAAATCTCACATTTTCAAAATCAAATGCTTTTCAGTTCTGTGGGATATTTATTGATTTGAGTTTTGAAAACCTAAAAATCTTAATTTTAAAGAGATTCACATGGATATAGGTAGAAAATAATAAGTGGATCAATTTAGTTACCAAATAAAATGGCTTGGCCATATACAATCCAAATATGCAATTTTTGAACCATTTATCACGCGTATGTTTTAATTTGTTACTTATAAAAATAAGTCAGCCATTTATTTTTTAAGTCAAAACTATTTATATATTTTTCAACAACCTTTTTATCAAAAAATAAAAAAATAAAATAAAATAAAAACCAATGAATACGATCATATTGTGAAGGTTGTTACAAAAATAATTATGCTAAAAAATTTGAACCCCTTGCCAAATTTTCGGCCAGAAATTGAAATTGTGTAAATAATTATGAAATTTGTTATTAAAAAAAAAACCCAAAGAATCCGATCATATTATGAAGGTTGTTACAAAAAAAAAAA
>CACSLK010006441.1:7859530-7869777 GCA_902706635.1 Striga hermonthica
AAAAAAAAAAAAGATGCTAACTAATTCGAACCATTTACAAAATTCCGGCCAAAGATTTTGTGTAAATATATATGAATTTTGTTACCATAAAAAAACCCAAAGAATCCGATCATATTGTGAAAGTTGTTAAAAAGAATTATCAAAAATTCGAACCCCTTACAAATTTTCAACTAACAGATTCACCAAAATTGCTAGAGATTTTGTGTAATAATTATGAAATTTGTTAAAAAAAAATAAAAACCCAAAAAAACCCGATAATATTATGAAGGTTGTTACAAAAAAAATATGCTCAAAATTAGGATCTCTTACCAAATTTTCAATTAAAAGATTTACCAAAATTCTTAAAAATGAATATGACATGTGGGTTGAAGAATATTACTTATATTAGTAAGTCAACACTTTTTTTTATGTCAAAGTTACTATTTAATATTTTTCCAATAACCTCCTTATATTATTAAAGATTTTGCACAATTTAAATTTCATATAACATTGAAATTTTTAATTTATAAATATTAATGAATATTTCTTACTCATTTGTCGCACGAGATTCATACTAGTTAAGTTAGTAAAGTGTAAAAAAAAAGTTAGTAAAATATATTATAATTAAAAAAAATTGGGAGAAAAGAAACATTTAGGCCAAAAAAAAAAAAAACAATTCATTCCTTATAAACAATGTCCAGAATAGAAAAATATATTGAAACATAATTAATGTTCAGTTTATTGATTGAAAGTAAATTAGAAGTTATTGTTGTTACCCAATTTTGACCTCACCTATTAAAATGTTACGTGTGGATATATATATTAAATAAATATAAAATAGCAAGTTTTTTTTATCTTATTGACTGAGTTCTCAGAAGACAAGGTCCGCATCCAGAAACCGCCAGCCCGACCCGGATATCACAAAGAAGCCTCCCTGACAGGCACAGTAATTGCTGACAGGACAAATACCAGTCGAAGCTATTATTTATTATTGCACACTGCATGGTCATATTATTACATGTGTATTATTTAAATGTAAAAGCCCATATACGTATATGTGAATGGGCTTAAGGAGCGGCAAAAGGGGATGAAATTTTCTACTTAACCGAAGCACCGCCTCAACTCTCAAAAAAATCCTATTCTTTTCCTTCAAGAAGAAGAGAGATAGACCTTTCTATTTTCTTTGATTCTTATCTCATAAATTACACCAAAAATCACAAAAAACTCATATTTATCCTACACCAATTATTCATGAAATAGGGGTGTATATTTTTATTGTTACAATTTCGCATAACAACAGTTATCTAAGTCAAATGACGACACATAGAATTTTGTCAAACAGGATTCTAAAAAGTGCGTCTGCCACATAGACTAAACACATTTGAGAATTATATAAAGATATAAAGATGATTATTATTATTATTATTATTATTATTATTATTATTATTATTATTATTATTATTATTACTAGTACGTAGCCCGTGCGATGCACGGACAATATTTATTTTGGTAAAGGTTATTAATCAATAAGTTATAATACGTTAAGCATTTGTCAAGTAATTATAAAAAATTTGTCATGTAAAAGTCAATTCGTTATTAAAAACCTCCTTATACACAACATTATTAGTTTGATTGTCGGGCAACTCATCGTCCTCACAAACTAATACTTTCAACCCCTTCATATTAGTTACACACAAAACAACAGTATATAACTGGCCATGACTAAATATCGATTTTTTCAAGAGCATACCAAAATGAGAAAATATACGACCCTGACTCTTGTTTATGGTCATGGTATACAAAATTATAAGGGGGAACTGCCTACGCTACCCTAACATCGGAAGGTATCATATTCATTCGAGGAATCAACACATCCTCACCTTCATGATCTTCAGTCAATATCTTACATTCAAGCACATGAGTAGAAAACTTGGTAACAACCAAGCGTGTTCCATTGCACAGTCCCATAGAATGGTCCACGTTTCTTAATAACATGATTGGAGTTCCAATTTTCAAATGCAATTCATGGTTCGGTGTTCCTGAAAACTTGATGCTATTGAAGAACTCGGAAGTGTGGAGATTTTGCCCAAAACAAAAAAAAAGTCATTATTCGAGTGGGACTTCCACATAATGTCAGAGCTCAAATACATACGACCTTCGTCAGAATTCATCTCCGACATGTATTTATTGATAGACTCAACGACCTCCAAAGTAGGCGCTAATAGAGCACTATCATTTAAATATCTTGAATTGTCAGTTGTATTCTTGAACATTGGATAGGTACTTTTCACGATTGTAGCAATTGGATCATCGAAGGGTTCCAGTCTTGTAACGTCTAGAATGTTAATGTAGGTACAACATCCATTTGATCCTCCTACAGGCCCATCTCCAATGCTAACAATCCAATCAGTAAATGTTGCTACCTTGTCACGCTCGTCCGAATCAGAAATGTTCTGAAGACGCATGTTTTTTGAAAGTCGCAACACAGTACAATCCCTACAAATGGTGGAAGCATTAATAGTTGCATTCACAATATCCTAACAACTCTCCTTTGAAATTACTGGAAGTTATTTGTCAGAAGTCTCCACAAAAAATAAGAAATGAAAGTGAAAAGATAAAAGAAACAATAAACAATATTATACCTCAATATTATGAAAAATAATTTCTATGATGTTATGATAAGAATTAGGAAATTTACTCTCAAACATGCAAACCCCTCGAAGTTGCAACATAACTCTCTTTGCTCGTTCAACTTCCTCGATAAGATCGAAAGGTTGATCTATTTTTTGTTTGGCACTTACTATGGATTCACTAATTACTCGTATGTTCATCAATGGTGATTTTTTTGTGTGGGGGTGATATGATACTTATAAGCATATTAATCGTTTTAACAACAAATAATATGGAAATAAAATTACAGTGAACGCTAATGGTGATTTTTAGTCATATTGTATATTTTTTTTTACGTGAATGCTAATTGTGTATCATCAAAATTGTGTATTTTTTCCACGCGTTGTTTATTACGTTTTTTAATTGAAAGACTGAGAATGTTGTAGTTGTTTATATTGCATTTTTATATCTTATTTTTATATATAAAAAAAAAATTTCAAGTTGTGAATATAACATGTCTAATACCACTGATCGCTAATGGTGATTTTTATTCATATTGTATATTTTTTTTTTCACGTGAATGATAATTGTGTATCAACAAAATTGTGTATTTTTTTCACCCGCTGTTTATTACGTTTTTATTGGAAAGACTGAGAATGTTGTAGTTGTTTATATTGCACTTTTATATCTTATTTTTGTTAAAAAAAGCTATAAAATTTTTAATTGTGATTATAACATGTCTAATACCACTGATGATTTAAATGTTTGCAAATAAAAATAAAAAATATATATTGCCCATTTGTAAAATGTGATATCAATTTTTAATCAATAATTTATAAAATCTGATAGATAGAAAAAATTACACTCAACAAAATTATTTTCATACAAACCGTAATTTTATAAAATGATTTGATAAAACGAATTTTATTTTTAATAAGTAATCTTATAAAATCTGATAGATATAAAAAATATTATTCGAGAAAATCATTTTTATAAAAACCGAGATTTTATGAAAAGGTTTGATTTTAATTTAATTGAAAACGTATACAACAACAAAGGATCCAAGAATCTAAATAAAAATGATTTGACAATATCACTGATTTTTTAAAATATGTTGCTATGAAGATAAAATACCCAACATCTACCATAAAAAGTGGATCATGATAAATTAAAATAATTTGAGTTTAAAAAAATTGGTATGTATAAAATAAATCGCTATAAATATGCTAACAGAATATTGCATGCACCATTAAATCCGCTAACAAATATGTTATAACAGAATATATCTAACGGAATATTTAAATACAATCTGGATTCCATTTTAATAGGAAACTATAATAATGTAATTAATATTTTTTATTTAAAATAGATTCTAAAATTACCATATTTAGTGTGTAATTAATGTTTTTGGCGGGAAAGACTTTCTAAAAGTGAATTATGTTGATTTTTATTATATATTAATAGATTATTATTATTATTATTATTATTATTATTATTATTATTATTATTATTATTTGTTTTATTATTGTTGTTGTAGTAGTAGTTAGTATGAGAAAAGCATAAAAGGCAAAATCATGAATTGCACACCGACCCCCAATTAAGTAAGGAGGATTGATTACAAAGGGATTATTTAAGTACATAGAGATGAAGATCTTTTCGGCCATGGAAATCCGCCAGAAGCTTCTTCGGGTGAAGTTTCAAATTCTCGTCGCCCTCACTCTCACTCTCTCCGCCATCTTCATCTGCTATCTTGCGCCCACGTTCGTCGACATTCTCAACTACTTTTGGCCGCTGCTCCTCTCAACGGCGCTGTTTCTCGTCGCCCTCTTTGTTCTCGACCGGATCTCGCCAGTTTCGGACAATTCCGGCGAGATAGCCGGCGAGGATTTATTGGATTACGTCGCCGGCGAGCCTCCGGTTGGGGGATTAGAGACAATCGTCGAAGCAACCGAGGTAAGAGAAGAGAGCGTGAAAGTCGAGTAGCTTCAATTTTTTTTTTTTTACTCTACAAAAGTGCATTGTAAAACCTGGGAAAAATTGGTGCTTTGTTTTTTTGTGTGGAAATATTTTATTGGACAACATATGTAAATTATATATGTAAATTAAATGTGTATAATTGTCGTAATATTATTCAACTAACGTGATGTACTAATTTGTGATTTGGATGGAGAGAGTATTAAATTGTTGTGGATTTAAATGTGTAAATATTATTATGAGATTTTCTATTTGTCAGAGGGACGGAACTAAAAATCAATATTCTTATTTATTTAATTATGACTCCAAACAACGAAAAAGTACTAACAGATTTTGGAAGAGATGCTTCTTCCTTTGAAAGCACCCACCTTCACTCAAAAAAAATATACGAAAAACGTATGAAATATACACATAAAAATAAATACAATATACCAACAATACAAATCAAAATTTGCTATAACTGGAAGACCATATCAGTCCAACAAAATCGTTTGGAAGAAAAAACCACTTCTGAAAATTAAAGAAGGTAAGAATTTTAAGAAAATGAATTCAAGTATGCTTCCTCTTTTATTCACTTTTAATTCTTAATTATTTGATATAAATGCTCCTGGATTAAAGCAATATTTTCATTCACAAAAGGTTAAATTCCAACATTTATTCGTTTTCATTAGCTGTTATTTTTTTTTATTTTTATAAATTATCAGATTTTAAATTGGTGGAATGATTATTATTCACAGATAAAGCCAACCCTGAGCCCTTATATCATGTAACTAATAATAATCATGAAAAATGCTACGGTCTCATTATGGAAATATTCCGTCGAGGTTCATAACCGTTTGATCAACTATCCCCAACGATTACATGATAATCTAACTGTTATAAATACCCACAAAATGATTTTATAACGAGATCGTAGTATTTTCAATAATCAGACCATTATCGTATCAAAAGCAAAAAGTTCATTGACGATCATGTTTTATTCTTTTTCATTTTTTATTTTGCTTTTTTCTTTTACCTTTTTATTCCAACAATGTCCAAACCGATCTATTTAATTTATTCCGATAACATATCGAAGATTATTTCGTTGGACGACTAATTAAATTAATTTAATATACTAATATAGTGAAATTTTTATTTAATCTGGGGTGTGCCATATTCAGGAAAAATTGGAGATTTCGTCCTGTAAGTGGCACCTATTTGAGGTTTGGTCCTCTCCGATGCCCACTTTTGGATCACGTCCCGTAAGTGGCAAAAATCGTGAGAAATGGTCCTATCACCGGCAAAAGCAGGTCATTTTTACCGGCTAGTCTACGTGACATTTTTACATTTTTTTTTTTTCTGAGTTGGAAGCTATGTGGCATAATTCAAAAAAAATGGCATGAAGGGGTTTCAAACCCGGGTTGATGGGCATTGTAGTGGCCTTATGAGCCACTTGACCAACACAATTTATGCTAAATATTTGAATTTTTATTTATATATCTCTCAAGAAAGTTTTATTATATATTTAATTATTTTGGTTAATTAAACTTTTATTATAGTTAACGTTATTTTTTATATTAATCTACATTATTAATCTTAATTATTTTTTTTATATATTAAATAAATATTTAATAAATAATAAATACGTTAAATAATATAATAAAATATATTAAATAATATGATTTTATTTTAACCTATTCAAATAGATAAATATATTCAAAAATTATATTTAATATTTAAATAAATTAAATAATACATTTAATATGTAAATATAAATATAAATATATATATGTATATATTTCGCTATTTAATATATTTATTATTACTATTATATATATATATATATATATATATATATTAAAGGATGTGGATATAAAATTAAAAATTATTAAATAAATAATTATTAAATTTTATTTTATTAATTTTTTACTAAATAAATATTTAGAAATAAAACAATATATTAAATAATTTAATAAATATATATATATTATATAATATATTAAATAAATATTTTTTAAAATAATATATAAATAGATATTTACTTGATAATATAAATATTTACTAATCAACAGATATGTTTAATAATAAAATAATTAAATATATTTAATCAATATGTTAAATAAAATGAAAATTAAATGAGGTAAATAAAAACACAACATAAATGATAATAAGAGTTTCGTCACCCAAAATAGTATATTTAATATTTTTTTATTTTAGTATAAATGATAATTTGTTGCAATATAATTGATAGTTTGTTGCAGTATTTATCATTTACTATATTTAGTATTTACATTTACAATTAATTAATCAAATAAAAAAATATGACATTATTTAATATATTTCACTAAAAATATAATAAATGAGAAAATAGTATTATAATATTCATTATATTTATTTATTAATATATATTTAATAAATTTTATAATATATGTATTATTTAATAAATATTTAATTAATATATAAAAAAAATTCATAATATGCATAAATTATGTATAATTTTATAATTAAAAGCCGTATAAGTTGAATAATATATATACTTATATTTTAATAAAAAATAATATTGTATTATTTAATATATTTATTTATTAAATATAATAAACAAGAAATAAAATTACATTATTGAATATTTATTTATTAATTTATATTTAATATATATATTCATTCAGTAAATATATATTTAACTAATAAAAAAATTAATAATATATCACGTATTATTTAATGAAAATATATATCATGTATTAATTAATTATATAATTAAAGTAGTAGTATAAATTGAATAATATATATATTATTATTATTTTAAGATAAAACGTTTATGATTATTATATAAATAAAGTCCAATTTATTTAGGATAGTGTGTTAGGTCAAGTGGCATTGAAGCTCACTTGGGTGCCCATCACCCAGGGTTCAATTCCCCTTCTCTACATTTTTTTTGTAAAAATGCCACATAATTTGCCAACTAAGCATCAGATTTACAACTCAGAAAAAAAAAAAATGTAAAAATGCCACGTAGACTAGCCGGTAAAAATGACCTTCTTTTGTCGGTGACAGGACCATTTCTCACGATTTTTGCCACTTACGGGACGTGATCCAAAAGTGGGCATCGGAGAGGACCAAACCTCAAATAGGTGCCACTGTAAAACGAAATACCCAATTTTTCCGCCATATTCAGATAAGATATTTAAATGAAATTTTTTTCACCAACCAACTATTATTCTCTCCAGACAGATAACCCATACTTTTTTGTTCCGACAACTGACAATCAACAAAAGATTCCTTCATACAGTGGGCCCATGTATACTTCCTAAAGCCCAATCAAACATTGCCATGTAGTTTTACTTTAATTCATTTCATTTATTTAGTCTTGTCTTTTTTTTTTTCAATTATTTCATTTTATTTTTTATAATTTAGAAATGTGAGTATATTAAATAATAATTATAAATTAAAGATGTGAGATTAATATAAGATATAATTTAACGTATATCAGTTTATTATGAACATTGTTTAATTATTTTGCATAAAAGAACATAAAAAATATGTTTAAAATATTAATAAACTTAAAATATTTTATAACATATGTAAAATTATCTAAAATTTTCTATAATGTTATTGAAATATGTGAAGTCACATTAAAATTTCCAAAAAAACATTCAAATTTCACATCGGAATAAGAAATGTGAAGTCACCTAAAATTTGTTAAGCTATTTTGTAAAGAAATATGTCTAAAAATATTTGAATTTAACATTATATATGAATATGTGTATATGTATATGTATATATAGATATAGATATAATGTGTAAAAGAAGTTGTCTAAACAATATGTTTAAAAATATCTAAAATATTATAAGCCTAAATAAAAAAGCATCTCATCCTATATATTCATTGAAAGAAGATTTACATAGTATATATAACATAAATATTGAGATGACACCGAGAAGATATACATAGTATATATAAGATAAATATTGAGGTGATATGATAATTATGACGTCACCTTCATGTGAAAATTTGAGTACAAAATTTTTAAAATTACTTCAGACACCGAGAATTATGACATCACTTTGATGTGTGAAAATTTGAGTACAAAATTTCAAAAATTAGTTATTGTTGTGAAATATTTATTATAAAATAATGTATGTGAATGACTATTTTGTCCCTGATGTAATTGTATTATTACGGTTGTGCCATCAGAAGTTTCCTATAAATAGGAGCTTCAGTTATAATGAAAATTGCACCTAAGAGAAATATTTTCTCTATTCTCTCTCTTTTCTCTCTAGTTTAATAATACGTTATCAGCACGAGTCTCTAACCTTCAGAGCTCAATTAGTAATATGACGAAAGTATGCTCTACAGTTGCGTCTTATAGACGATCCTCTGTACCAGAAATCAGATTATTACTTCTATAAGATATATATATGTATACTGAATACATTAATGTACAATTTTTAATTTTATGACAATCCTCAACTAAAGACAAAGAATACAAAACAATAGCAGAGAATGGGATTTGGATTTTATGTGAAACTCTTTAAAAAAAAAAAAAAGGGATGGAGGCAATCCAGAGGCTGCTGCTGCCAAGATGTTCGCTGGAGGCTCTGATCGATTTATGTACAAGATTTTTATGAACTAAGAAAAAAAATAAGGTACGATTTATTTTACTCCCTACAGACGGTTACGTGGATTTCAATAATATGTGTATTTAAATCTGTGGTGATTGTGTTTAAAATTTTACCTGAATCCATTAAATTGTTGGAGCTTCAATAAGTCGAGCCTCCACAATCTCATCGTCTCGGTGAAGTCTCCTTATTTTTATTTTCGAGTTTGAATCCGTATGTTCATCTGATTCATTGTTCTTCAAGTTCACATTTTGAGCTTGAAAGTTGAAATTAAAGTTGAGATTCCAGCTGCAATTTTTGGTCTGGTTGTTGGAATTTGGGGCTGTTGTTGAATTTTCATAATTCTTGAAGAAGCTAGTGGAGATCATTGATGGGGAGTCAAGTATAAATGCACTCACCTAGAATCTGTCATATTAATTTATGAAGTAAAGAAAATGGGCCACTTACCCAGAATTGTAGGGAATGGTTAATTAAAATTCATGACAATATACATTTAATATATCAACATGTCCATTAATTTATTAAAGCTACAAAAATCATTTTGCTCAATTTGAAAAGGCATACATTATCACAATTACCATTTTATAAATTCATAATATTTCATTTAAATAGAACTTCGATTTAAGACCAATATTAATATGACATATTTTATTATGAACACCTGAATTTTGTTATTATTTGATACATAGCATGTTCATATTTATGGATTGGCTATTGTAATATTTGGTACATGAACATGCGAGTATATATGGATTGACCCTTGTGATATGAAAATAAATATGTTCGGCTACGAGGACCGACCAGTGCGGCGCTTCCGCCGGCAAGTAATATTTAATGGTAGCCGACGGGTCAATTGTTGATTAAAATATTATGAACAATTATGTGAAATGGCCAAGTATTGCAGCCAGTAGCAAAAAATTATATTGAACGGCTAAATGAACTGGCCAGTGTATTAATTAATAATAGCTGGTGAATGAAATGGCTAGATGAAGGCCATGTACAATAAAATATGAATGACTATATATATACATGTGTTTGTAGTATTTTTGGGCATGTGGTAACCGAGCTACCCGACTCGGGTCGTTCTC
>CACSLK010006441.1:7875319-7886810 GCA_902706635.1 Striga hermonthica
AAATAACAAGTGTAATATCCACTAAAGCAAAGCTTAAGTATATAACACCAACACTCTGCAGGTAGATTACATGTCGATATAATAATAAGATTGATTGATACTAGTTTTGGAAAAACAAAGATGTTGAATAATTAAATTAATTAACGAACGTTTGATGTCATAAACATAAGAGTTAAATCGAGTATAGTGGAGCCTAAGTAAATTGGTTTTTGGAAAGTGAGTGCATGAATATATCTTTAATGGACTGAATTATTATTAATGGGCTAAGGAATAGGGTGGTCCATAACCCCAAGTATTTCTTTTTGTTGTTGGGAGACATAACCCTAACTTCCTTAAGATCCATGTTGTAGCCTATAAATCACCATGTGGGGGTCACATTCTCTTTGCTAAGAACAACCAAACTTATTGCACCCCTCATAGAGAGAGAGAGAGAGAGAGAGAGAGAGAGACGTGAGTTTTGAGCGAGCATGACGAAAGGAAGGGTCAGCCACTATGCGTTCGGATATCATCGCCCACAAGATGCCTAACCGCAATGAAGGAATACAACATAAGACTTTGAGGTCATAAAGCAGATCCGTTTGCGTGGTGTCGTAGACCGTTGTAAGTCCTCTCACAGATGACATTTACATAAACTGTAAGATCTTGATCCTAAACTTTATATCTGCAGCGCTTAGAATAATTTCTTAGGAATTCAATTAACAAACCGTAAGATCTTGATCCATGATATTTCTTCATCAAGATCTCCATGTAAAAAGGCAGTTTTTACATCTATCTTATGAATATAGAGATTATACACATAAGACAAGGCTATGAGCACACGTATAGTAGTTAAACGAAAAACATGTGAATATGTATCAAAGTAATGTATTCTCTCTTTTTGTTTAAAATCTTTGGCAACCAATCTGGCTTTAAACTTATCAATGGTTCCATCAGAATTAAGTTTCTTTTTGAAAATCCATTTATAACCAATTGTATTACACCCGGAGGTAGTTCAACTAACTCTCATGTCCCATTAGAGACAACAAAGTCAATCTCACTTTTGATAGCTATTTTCCAATGCTTACTATCTGGTGAAGTCATAGCATCTTTGAAATTTAATGGCTCGTCCTCAATTGTGTAAGTGATAAAATCACTTCCAAAATCCTTTAACGATCCTAGCTCGTTTGCTCCGTCTGGGTTCATCCAATTCAGCTTGTAAAGAATTCGAGCTACTTAGATTACTCCCCACATTTGTCATCTTTTCTACTAGAACTTTTGCAAAATAGCCCAACACATGAAAGTACTTTAAGCTAGGTTTCCTACCTTTCCATGATTCAAATGGAGTTATTTCATTGTGTTTCAGAGAGTCTCTATTCGGAATATGGCAAGCGGTATTCAAAGTCTCTCCCCACATGTACGTAGGCAATCCAGAATTCAACAAAAGACTACTGATAATATCTTTAAATATTCTATTTTTTAGCTCTGCAACCCCATTAGATTGAGGAGAATATGAAGGAGTTTCTTCATGGATTATGCCAAAATTTCGACAATTTTCACTAAAGGGGTTAGATTCATATTCTCCACCTCTGTCTGATCTTATCCTTTTAAGTTTCTTACCAATTTGTGTTTCATCTAATGTCGGGAAATAACACGACCTTTACGTGTTTGGCCATTTAATCACGATCTTTAGACCTTGGCAAATATATACATGACCTTTACATTTTTGGCAACCCGATACACACTTTTAACGGCCGTTAACAGAAATCTGACGTGGAAAAAAAGTTGACGCGCACACCACACGTGAATCCGAGTCAGCGACCAGGTGGCAAATCGTGCACACGTGGCAGAATTGCAAAAATAATGCAAGAAGTGGTTCGAACATGGTACCCCTAATGTATAATGTGTGGTTATGAACCACTTGACCCAACACAACTTGTGGTTAATATCTGACTTCATTTATATATATACCAACATATTTTATCTATATTATATAAAATTTATACAACTTTAATTATAATACTTATAAATAATTTATTTATTAAATATATACTTATTATGAAAGAAAATAATAAAAATAAATAAATAAATAATATTACATTCTTGTTTAATCAAAATATTATTATCATTAATGTTATTTTTATATTAATTCACCTTATTTAAATTTAATTACTTTTTAAATTCAATAATTATTAACTAAATAAATAAATAAATATATTAAATATATATTTTATATATAAATATATTAAATAATATAATATTAGTTATTAATAAAAATAATAAATAAAAAAGAAATACTAAATATAGTTAATAAATAAATAATATAAAAATTAACATTAAATAAAGCATATAATAAAAAATTAATAATATATATTTATTTAAGTTATTTAGTTTTAGTTCATAACTAGTACAACACCCGTGTATTACACGGGTGCTTGCTAATTTTTTTCTTAAAATATAAAATTAATGAGAGAAAATAGTTGAAATTTTAAATACATTTTACAAAATATATATTATTATATATTTAGTATGACAATTTTTTTTGTGCGACTTACATATGTCATATTATAATAATTTTTTAACCTACAACATATATTTACAATAAAAATAAATATATCAATTGATAAATAATTTTATTTTTCTAATGAATTTAATAGATATTATTATTCTTTATTATTATAAAGATAAATATAATTTATTTATTTCATATATACAATATGGATGTCAAATCGAAGATAATCAAACGATGATTAATTTGATATATAATATATGTAACACCGATAAGAAATACATAAGTTATCAACTTTAAAATACATTTACAATTCAATAGCTAATTGTAGGAAAGAAATCAAAGTCAGGGATATATTAGTCACTTAGTGCCTCACTATATAAAATTACAAATAATTAAAAGGTTATATTAGTACAAGTGATATTAAAATTACCTAAGTTAGATAAATAATATTTATGGAATGTTCGGACCTAGATTATTAATTATTAATATATCAATATTATTTGTCCAAACCTAATTACGAAGCATGATTTTTCGCCAAGTAGGATTACGAAGCACCAGAAGCAGCCACGTAGGCTCAGCGTATTCGGAAATTATATATAGGGAGGATTTAACATGTTAAATAAAATAATGTTTAATATATTTATTTTATAAAGCATATTATTTATTTATTTCATAAAAATTAATTGGTTTAATATATTATTTATTTAATATATATAATATATAATATTAGTCTTTCATATTTAATAAAATTTAATTTATTTAATATGTTATTTATTTAATATAATATATAAGATTTAATTTATTTATCATATTTAAATTACAAACTAAAACTAAATAAATAAAAATATAATTTATTTATTTAAAAATATTTAATATTTAAGATAATAAATATTTATATAACAAAACTAAATTTATTTAATATATTATTTACTTAATATAATATGTAATATTTATTTTATTTATTATATTAAATTATGAACTAAAACTAAACAAATAAAAAATAGTATGTATTATTACTTTTTAATATAAAATAATATTTATTTTATTTATTATATTACTTATTTAATATAGTATTTATTTATTTTATAAATTTAATCTATTTAATATATTATTTATTTAATATAATATATAATACATAATGTTATACTTATTTATTTAATTAATAAAATTTAATTTTCTTTATATATATATATATATATATATATATTTTGCCGAAACGATAGAAGTATTATAGATAAAAACGCACAAGAGTGCAAAAAAACAGCCCAAGGCTGATGAAAATTACAACCAAAGACTAGAAACTGGAAGGACGGATCGAAAGACCGCCTAGAGCCTCGCTAGCCACGCTAGAAAAGGAAACACACAACACACACCTAAAAGACACCAACACACCAACTACAAACGCTCCCCAAAGGAGAATATGAAACGTCCCCCCACAGGGAAATCAGTACCGAGGCCAACGGTCCAAACCTAAAATACGATCCTACCACACAAGGCAACAAAAAGAACAACTAAAAAAAAACACGAAATAACAAGCCCTCCCCCTATAGCAACTCCTAACCTGACAAGCAGCCACAAAATCAACCCAGGAGAAACCCACCGCTTAAGATAAACGATCCCTCCACTGCAATTAAGCCTAGCTGAATCGCAACTCAAACCACGAGACCCACCTGAAGCCAATTCACCCCCACACCAGAAATACCAAGAAGCATCCAACACGGCCAAACGAGCCCCCTAACACCACTAGCGGGCTCCGATGAACCATGAACACCCCTAATCCCAAACGCAGGGAACCGGGGAAGAGGAGCCTTCTCAATACCACGGCCTCAGCCCCACCATCCCAAAAGCCAAAAAAGCATGAGCCACTCAAGAGCCCAACCCGCAAACTCCAGAACACCGCCAGCCATAGACGAAATAAAACCGAGACATGAGCGGCTAGAAGGAACTCACCCTCAATCGAGACCGGCAACGCCCAATCGTCAACCAAAAGCAGTCCGCCTTCACACGCCAATCCGTCGGCGAAGAAGAACAAAGCAGCCCGACGGCTTCAGCACCCCACAGCAACCAGAAAGCTCGCCGACACAGTCGAATTCGGGGAGAGGGAAAGAAACGCCTGAAAAACCTAAGACCTTCAACCTGAAAAGATGGACCGCCAGGGCCGCACCAGACCCAGACCCGAAATATCGCGATCCAAGGACCCGCCACCGCACCGAAGAGGTCAGCGAACTCAAACCCTAACCCACCTTCTGAAGAGGGCAAATCGGATTTCTCACCCACTACTTCCGCCGATACATAAAACGAGGAGGAGCACGGCATTTGGGAGGGGCCGGACGGCGTGGGAAAGACTGCCGTCTAGTCGGAAAGCCGAGAGGAAGGCAGCGAAAATTGATAACTAGCGACGAGAGGTTGGAAAAAATCGCAGAGAGAGGAGAGAGGTAGATGGAAAAAACAAATCTAAGTCAACTTATTTATTTAATATAATATATAATATTTACTTTATTTAATATATTAAATAACTAAAACTAAATAAATAAATATAAATTTATTTACTTAATTGTATTTAATATTTAAGATAAATTTATTTATTTAATAAAAATTACTTTATTTAATATATTATTTATTTAATATAATATATAATTTAATGAATAAATTAGTATATATTTAATAAATAATATATTTATAAGTATTATAATTAAAAGTTGTATGAATTTTATATAATATAGATAAAGCAATGTTGTATATATATAAATTAAGTCAAATATTTACCATAAGTTGTGTTAGGTCAAGTGGTTCATAAGGACACTTTATTTATTAGATTAGAGGTACCAGGTTCAAATCCTCTTCCTGCATTATTTTTGCAATTCTGCCACGTGTGCACGATTTGCTACCTAGTCGCTGACTCGGATTCACGTGTGGTGTGCGCGTCAACTTTTTTTTCCACATCAGATTTCCGTTAACAACCATTAAAAGCGTGTATCGGGTTGCCAAGAATGTAAAGGTCATGTATTTATTTTCCAAGGCCTAAAGGTCGTGATTAAATGGCCAAACACGTAAAGGTCGTGTTATTTCCCGCCATTATGCCTTTTTAAAAATAATAAATTTCTCAAGTGTTTTATCCTTATGTTTAATTAGGTAAACATTACAATACTTACTATAATCATCTATAAAAGTGATAAAGTATCGTTTAAGGTCTTTGGTAACAATTCCATTGAACTCACAAATATCAGTGGATACTAAATCAAGTAATTCAGAATGTCTTTCTATCGAGTGATAAAGCTTTCTTACTTGTTTTGCTTCAACACATACTTGACATTTGTGATTACGTTCAACATCATGTTTTGGAATTTAATTAAGATGCATCATTCTCTTAATAGAATCATAATTTAAATGACCTAAACGCTTATGCCATACAGAAGAACTTTCTGTAACATTCATAACAACAGAATCTGCAAAATCAAATTTATTACCAGAATCAGCATAATCAACACAATTTTAAATAGACCATCAAACAAATAACCCTTGTCAATAAATAAATCATAATGTTGAATTACAACTTTATTCAATTTAAACAAAAGCTCGTAACCTTCTTGAACTAACATAGAATCACTAATAATATTTCTCTGTGTTGTTGAGACGTGGTGCACCCTCTGCAGAGATAAAATGCGCCCTGAAGGAAACTTCAAGTCCACGCATCCTACGCCAAACAACTTGGCCGCACTTGAGTTTCCCATCGTTACAGATTTTCCATTAATTGGCTGATAAGACACAAAAAGATATTTATCAGCACAAATGTGCACATTATTTTCCAGTATCTATTAACTAATCAAACCGTTCATAGACATTCAAAAGCTCAGGTTGTAAAGAAACAAACCCGTCAATAGTTATGTCTGGAGCGCTAGCATTACTAGGTTCCCCAAAAACCATATTCACCAAAGGTTGTTCAGCAGGTCTAGGTTTGACCTTAGCTTTCTTCGTCGGACAATCTTTAATCCATTGTCCAACCTATCCACAGTTCCAACATGGTTTGTTTGCTTTGGGTTTCTTATATTTAGCCTAGCATTGTCTTTATTGGTCATTTTGACATTTGCATGGTTATTTTTCTTTTTCCCATTATCATATTAGCTTTAGGTTCAAATGGCTTATTATGAACATCTTTCTGATGTTCTTCTTTTGATATCATTAAATCATCAAAGGTCAATTTCCTTTTTCGATGCTTCAACGACATTCCGAAACTTCCCCAAGACTTTGAAAACTTATCAATGATTAACATAAGCAAAAACTTTTCAGCAAGTTGTATATCAGCATCAGCGAGGGAATGTTTCAAGTTGATCAATTCATGTGTCTGCTCAGTTGTATATCAGCATCAGTTGGTTCAGGCCCAGCCACCTGAATTATCGTCAAAAGTCCTTTCATCGAAGCCAAATTTTCATTCATTGTTGCCAACGTTTGAAAAATTGCCCCGAAAATATTTTCGATAAGCCGAATAATCGACTTTTGAATTCAACATAGCATTAATTGATATGGTGCTAGAACCACTTGCCATAATGATAAATTGAGAAGAAAAAGTAGTAAAAAGAATACGTATAACACTTTTAAAAATCTCGTTTTAATCACAAAATCTGTTTCTTCAAGATTGTTGGAAAATAAAAAATTGTAAACGACAGATTAAGAATGAGTTTCAACACATATACGTATTAAGAATTTGAAATTAGAAACTACAAACATCAACCACAGGAACGTGTGAAACCAGATTTCTATTAGTAAATAAATTTATTATAAAAATATACAACTTAACTGACAGTTCTATATTGCCATAGAACACACATAGCTGAATCACAGAAAATCTGTTTGCCTTGAACAAACAGACGCCTCGATGCTGTGCAACGAGTACTACGCCTTTTCTCTATAGATTAGACGACTCAAAGTGTAAAGACTGCACTATCTAACACACTCACCTCAACCAGAAGCTCAGCCGCCAAGAACCCTTAATATTTTTTTTTCTAAGTATTTGGAAGATGTAAGAAAATATAAGTATATGTTCCTTTTCTTTTCCTTCACTTGGTGTGTCTTCGTATGTCTCCCATGCACTATGTATATATTGTTTCAAAGTCATAAAATTCAAAGCATGAGAGATGCATTAATGACTTCATTAAGACAAGAGTAATGAACCTTTGAGTTTCATCACACTTTTCATCTTACTTTTCAAAACTGAACAAACACAAGTTCAGTTAAGGTTTGCCAAAATGATTTTGGACATTTACACATTTGTAATACTAAACACACCATTATATATAAGGATTCCCATAAAATACAATTTCTCTTTTTCATGTAATTCTTATTACAAACATAAACAACTTAGGGCTCCACTCATGCAAATTTCTAGATCCGCCTCTGCAAATCAGCGATGCTCGTGCAGAACATGTGGACAACGATTCCCGCAGGTTGGGCAATTAATCGGGCCGCCTCGTTTCTCACGTGGTCCTTGTAGCCGTCGATGTATCGAGTGATGAAAGAGACGAATGGGCCCGGCGGGTCCAGAGCTGTTGACTTTCGGGATGTCGACCAAGCGGATTCTTGGGTCAGAACCGTACGAGAATAGGAAGTAGTGGCTGGTTCGAACTGTGGCTTGATGAGAAACACAGTGGCCGAGAGGAGCGGGTCCCTGTGGATTAGGAGCTTCGCCATCTTGAGGGTTGACTGTAGGTGTCCCCTGTCTGGAGAAAGAATGAACACAAGCTCGACTCTTTTTTGGCCCTCCATTTTTTATTTTTTATTTTTCTTTCCTTTTTTCTTTGATTTGTTGAGAGAACACAAGTGAACTTGCCATGTTTTTATATTAGACGATCTCCAGCCCTTTACTATACTCTAGTACAGAGTTTACTCTACTCTAGAGTAGAGTAAGCCAAATATCTAATTTCATCTCCAGTCGTTCGCGCTACATTTTACTTTACATTAAATATATTATTTTTTTTATTTTAAATTCTAATATATATATATGTATATTTAATCTTATATTTTTTATTAATTCTAAAATCAAGTCTATAATATTTAAAATCATATGCCTAGAAAAATAAAAATAGTATATATTAATCTAATATAGATAATTTGAATCCTATAAATTAATATATATCCATGTTTAAAACTAAATAACATATTATTTATTAATACACATTATACAAAAAATTATCAATAATCTATATAAAATAATTCTAATAATATTGTATTAATGTCATTCACCAATCATCTATATAAAAAAAATTCTAATAATATTGTATTATTATCATACTTTATTAGTATATATTTTATCAAAATAATATTGTATAATGCATCATAAAAAGAAAAGGCAAATAAACACAAAAGGCACATTTAATACATAAAAATTACATTAAATGATACATTAAAATACATATAAAAAAACATAAAAATAACATTACGTATTACAATTAAAATACATAATATTAAAAAAAAAAATTAATGTGGCACGCGCTCAAATTGGCGCAATATTGTATATATCTTTGTTCCGACGTGACAGTTCAGCGCAGCATTGGAGATAATTTTTTCACTTTGGTTAAAATAGGTAATGTAGCGCCGGGTTGGAGATGGTCTTAGTGATGATGGCATCGGTTCATTGACTTTTTTTTTTTTACAACACAGCCTAAGATCTAATTTTTTTATTATTTGATATATTTTCTTTGTGGCATTTAAGATGGTGCTTCAAAGTTGACTTGTTTGAGGACCCATGAATGGAAAGTGCAGCCATTGTTCATTTGTTAGTGTTTTCATTTTACTTTTCTTATTGTGTCCTTCCGGGAGGACACAACAATTTTCTAAAGATCTGATCGAAAACTTCCTCTCTTTTATTATGCTGATTCATAACGTAAAACTTTGTGTAGGATACTTGTAATCGTTTAGTGCATTACACCACGAGAATAGCTCGAAAAAACAAATGTATACACGAACAGAACACACAAAAACGATGGTAAAAGGGTGGTATTTTCCTGTCGCCCGAGAGGGCCCGAATCGCGTGCGGCTAGAATTCAATCAGCTGCGAGGGTATGTTTTGGTGTCGACCAAGAGTTTCATGTCGATGATGGTGACCAAGAAGCGCGGGTCCCACTTCACACAGAGGTTCGCGGTTTGCACAGCGGCTGCCTTGTGGCCGAGTATGGGCAGAGGAATGAAGACTAGGTTGCTGATTAATTTTGTTCACTTGACATTTTTTTTTTTTTTCTAACAAAAAATGTCTTAACAGATATTATCAGGAAAAAGGAAATTAAATTGGATGGATCCCTACAATCCAGAAATGAAAAATGCAAACCCAACATAGAACAAACGGATACATTCCCAACTTTTACTCACCAGAATTAAACAAGAGCAGAAGAACTATAAACAGAATAGATCATAAAATCAAGAAATGTTCTCCAAAACGCTGTCGATAAAACGACCCAAGTAATCATACGACGAACCACCTTCCGACATGACAGCCCGACTCGTGCCGCTCAAAGCCCTCACCTTTGCCCGTCGGCCCTCATTCTCCGGTCCCATTAGCTCCTTCAAGGCCCTCTCTATCCTCCCGGCTGGCACAATCCCGTTGCAAGTCTTCATATTGTATTCCACCTTGATCTCGACCGCTATCCCGAGCTCCCTCACCAGCTGAAAAGCATTCGCTTGCTGCTCAGCGTAAATCGGCCACGCCGCCAACGGAACCCCAAACCACACGCTCTCGAGCACCGAATTCCACCCGCAATGCGAAACAAACCCCCCAACTGCCCGGTGTGCCAGCACTGCCACCTGTGGGGCCCACCCAATCACCTTCCCGAACCCTACAGTCCGCTTGATAAAACCTTCCGGAAGGACCTCCTTTGGATCATCGTACTCGCCTGGAAGCTCAAACTTTCCCTCGGGAGCCGGCTTTCTCAACGACCAAAGAAACCTCTGCCCGCTATTTTCGAGCCCCTCGGCGATTTCCTTCACTTGCTCGGCTCTGAACCACCCGGCGCTCCCAAAGCAGAGAAACACGACCGACGAGTCGGGCTGCCCGTCGAGCCACCTCATCACGACCTCTTCTTCGCGGCTAATTACTCCTCGTCCTCTGCCCCCCGACTCGATAATCGGGCCCACGGGATAAACCGGTGGGGTTGCCTTGTCTTCCGAGAGCGCGCGGATCGCGCGCGGCTCGAGCTCGAGGAATGTGTTGACGACTATCCCTTTCGCTCCCCTGAATTTCCTCGTGAAGTTCGACCAATTGCTTTCCTTCTCGAAGACTATCGTCGGCCACACCTTGGCGGGGACGGAGCTCGCGTAAATCGGGAAGGATAGTTCGAAATCCGTATTCTCGTAATTCGCGAGGTCCTTATTCTCCCGGTCGATAAACTCCTGGAGCCCGAACGAGAGTCCAAGGTTTGAGGCGTTGCCCGTGTAGAAAATGTAGGACGGCAGGCCGAGCTCGTGGGCCACGTCGATCATGGCCGTACAGAACATGTCGACCACGAAGCCCGTGACCCGGCCCGAATGTGGGCCCGAATCGTCGATTATTTTCATCACGGTGTCTCTAACCGGGCCCTTCTGGCTTTCTGGGTAGTGGACGGTGAAGGAGTTTGGGTTCGTGCTACAGTTGGCGAAGCTTTGCTCGTCCGGAGGAAGCTCAACGAACCTTATCCTGGGGTGGTGGTCGGGAGTGGTGGTTTTGGTGTCGACCGGGAGCTTCATGACGATGATGGTGGCCGTGAGGCGCGGGTTCCAGTCAACGAGGAGGCCGGCGGTTAGCACGACGGCAGCTTGGTGGCTGAGAATGGGGAAAGGGATGAAGATTAGGTTTGCTGGGTTTTGTGAACTTGTTGCCATTATTTACTTTCAGTTTAATTTTGGTAAGTTGAGAGAGGGTTTTAGTAAAAGGGGAAGTAATAATTTTGCCACAAAGGGTCTTCTTGATATAAACTTGCAGACCTCATGGTAGGCTTGTAATACTTTCATTTCATCAAATAAAAAAAAAAAAAAAAAAAA
>CACSLK010006441.1:7903084-7916792 GCA_902706635.1 Striga hermonthica
AAAAAAAAAAAAAAAGGAGGACAGATGAGAAGACACTCACTATTTTTCAAAAATTAAAAAGTGCAATACAAGCAACTGAAGGGGAATCCTCTATTATTGAAGCCATCCCCAATTCCACCAATAATTTTGCCCCGTCACATAAAGGTACGGAGCCCAAGGGACATTCCCGAAAAGACATCTCTTAATTCCGACAAGTTACATCCCTCATTTAATGCCTTAACCTAAAGGCATCTCCTCAAGATAATAGTTGCCCGGTTGGCAAAAATGTTCTAGGATCATAGCTTTCCAGGCGTATCGGCGATCTCTATACACCTGAAAACATGGGGGCTCAATGTGATGCCTAAATTTCTCAAGACATGGCCCACGAAACATAAAGCGCAGACAAAAGTTGGTGTACGATATGCGCAAAAGGCGACCGATGAAACACGCGAACAACCAAGAAGTTAGGTTTTTCGATCCCTCAGCCGCAGAAGTCAGTTCTTGTCGATCTCTCTCTAAGTCTTTTGGAAGAAGATTGATGATCTCTCCTCGTCTTAACGTCGAACCAATAATTCCACCACCTAAGTTGTCCCATCCTCAAAAGAAGAGTTTTGCATGGATACACGCGGCGCAACCCTACGCCTCTAGCTGGCACCGAGCCTTTAATTTTTTTTTTTCGCTTTCTTTTTTGTGTATAAATTCGACTCCTTCGGGTCCTAGCAAAAACACAACACAAAAACAACACAACAACGAAAAAGATCCAAAAACACCACATATGCTCATATATGATTGTATCACATTACTACACAATCTCTTAATAAAAATGTCGAAGAACCATTCTCTTTGCCGATCTCCATAGCAGATCGGCGATATCAATGCCTCCTTTTTTTTCTCGCGTATTTACTTTTCTAGGTAATATGAATCTATTCATATTTTCTTCAGATTTATCGCTTCATTAACACCCTAAAATATATCGTAACCCCCGATTAAACAGTACAATTGGTATCAACTATAATTGTTGGCAGTCGACCGTCAACAAATTCTGGAAATTAAAATCAATGTTCCATTTTTTGATCTATGACGCCCCAATTCTGGAAAAAGAAAATTAAACAAAAAAAAAAAACAAACAAACAAACTTAGATTTCCTTTTCAATTATATGAACCCTAATTTATCTGAAAACCCCATAATTGATGAAATTTAAATCAAAACCAAATGTCATTTTCAAAAAACATATAAATAAAACCCGGCGAATTGCGTCAATTTTGGTCAAGTCTGGTGGCGGAGAAGTCCTTTTCTAAAAACGTTGATGTAGGAGTGGGACAGACTTAGTTTCTCTTTTAATTTTTTAATATTGTAATAATAATAGGATTATATTATAGGTAAACTGACTTGAAAAATGAAAGGTGCTAAGGAGTGCAGAGGATAAAAACTTATGTGGGGGACTGAATAAAAAAAAAAAATGGATTAGGGATTTAAATGCAAAAAGAAAATAATTATTTGTAATATCAGATTTTAGCATTAGAAAGTAAAAAATGTAAGGACTTTACAGTTTGTTCATCTTTTATACAAAATCACTTCTTATTTTACATTTGCATATATATATAGATAGACAAATTATGCGCACATTATAGCTCTATTTGACTATTAGCGAATGGTTGATAGGAGGTGTAATATCGGTTTTGAATAGAAGATTTATTATGTGTTTGTAAATTAATATTTGGTAAATAATGTATGGTACAATTATTTTAAAAATTTTATGTTAATATACTACTCTGCGAATCATCTCTTCTCAAATGCTTGAGTTTTCAATATCAGTGTTCCTTTTCGTCTAAAAAAATTATAAAATAAATTATTTACAACACAAGCTAAATAGTGAATTTGACATATCAAATCTGTAAATAAGTTAGAATCTACTAGTTTTATTTAAACTAATGGCTAACATGTTTAATTTTTGTCAAGTCTGGCGACGGAGAAATTTTTTTCTTAGAGATTGAAATGTTGATGTGGGAGTGGGACGGGCTTAGGGCATGATTGTTTACCAAATATTTCATCCAAAATATTTCAACTCAAAAATCTAACTCAACTTTAACTCAACCCCCACTATCTTTAATATTTTTCATATAATGAAATAATACAAACCAATCATTCTTACACATCACATCAACTTTAATTCACTATTCATCCACTCACAAAATTTTAACTACCAATCATTTCCAATCATTTATCTCCTACTTTATATCAAATCAATTTTAATCATTTTATTTTAAATATTTTTTTAATATATTTTTTAAATTCCACTAATAATTAACCACACTACTTTTTCAACTTTAACTATAGTTAACCAAAATGAAATATTTTAGATGAAATATTTTATAAACAATCGTGCCCTTAGTTTCTCTTTTAATTTTTTCATATTGTAATAACGATAGTATTATATTATATGTAGTTGACTTGAAAAATGAAAAGAGCTTAGGAAAAAAAAAAAATATGGTGGGACTGAATAAAAAAATAGAAGGTTTAAATGTAAAAAGTCGATAATTATTTGTAATATACAATTTTACTATTAGAAAATATAAAAATTGAGGACTTTAAGTATGTTTTATTTTTATACAAAATCACTCCTCCTTTTATATTAGTACATATATGGATAGACAGATTAAACACACATTATAGCTCTATTTGACTATTAGTGGATGGTTGATGGCGGGTTGTAATATCATATTTTACTAGCAGATTGTATTATGTGTTTGTAAATAAATATTTAGTAAATAATGTATTGTATAATTATTTTGAAAATATATGTTAATATGCTACTCCGTGAATCATCTCTTCTCAAATGCTTGATTTTTCAATGTTAGTGTTTCTTTTAGTCTAAAAAATTAACCAAATAAATTATTTACAACACAAGCTAAATAGTGAATTTGACCGATCAAATCTGTAAATAAATTAGAATCTACTAATTTTATTTACACTAATGGCTAACATGTTTAATTTTGGTCAAGTCTTGGCGACAAAGAAGTCGTTTTCTTGGAAATTGAAACGTTTATGTAGGAGTGAGATGGGCTTATTTTCTTTTTTAATTTTTAAAGTTGTAATAGTAATAGTATTATATTATAGATAGTTGACTTGAAAAGGGCAATGCTATATGTACACCCCTTTTTAATAAATTACACAAAGAAAAGTGCTATATGTATACCCCTTTTTTACACTTGAGGGGGTGTACATATAGACACCTTCCTTGAAAAATGGAAAGGGGTTAGGGAGTGCAGAGGAAAACATTTATGTGTGAACTAGTGTTTTAAAATGGTATAGCGTAATGCGTAGCGCTTTGGTCTTTATACTGCGTAGCGTAAATAACGTAGTCTGTTGCAAAGCTTTTTGGGTATAACTTTTGTTTATATATAGAATATTATAAATATATTTGCATATAATAAAACTGAATGGTTAATTACAAAAATTATCATACTTTAATTATTATTTTTTATTTAACTTCACCTTAATTCTAACCATTAGATATGAACTTTCTATTCTTTATTTAAATTTTAAAATATCGAAAAATAAAATGATATAACAAAAGTGGACCGATAAATATTGCACTATTCAACATAGGGCTTTGCATTTTCAAACTTTTAATTTGAAATTATTTTCAAAATTTATAGTTTTTTAGTTGTCATTTATAAATATGACTCTGATCCCTAAAAAAATAAGAGTTTTTGAATATTTTAATGTCCAAATGTCGTTGTAGAAATATCGCGCACAATAGCGCGAAATAGCGTAAGAAAGCGTGTCATTTCGACATCTCGCGCAAGCTTTTCGGGAAAAACGCTAAATATATAAGGTTACGTCGCGTTTTTAAAAAATAAGCTATATAGCGAGCAACAACGAGCTATTTAAAATAATGGTGAGAACTTAACCAAAAAAAAAATAGATTAGGAATTTAAATGAAAAAAACAGATAATTATTTGTAACATACAATTTTTCCATTAGGAAAAAAAAAAAATGTAAGGACTTTTAAGTCTGTTCATTTTTTTAAACAAAATCACTCCTTATTTTATATTTGTACAGATATAGATAGACAGATTATGCGCACATTATAGCTCTATTTGATTATTAGCGGATAGTTGATGGTGGATTGTAATATGAGATTTGACTAGCAGCCTAGCAGATTGTATTATGTGTTTGTAAATAAATGTTTGGTAAATAATGTATTGTACAACTAATTTGAAAATTTATGTTAATATACTACTCTGCGAATCATCTCTTCTCAAGTGTTTGAGTTTTTCAATATTAATGTTCTAGACTTTATGTGTAAATAAGTTAATCAAATAAATTATTTACAACACAAGCTAAATAGTGAATTTGACCGATCAAACCTTTAAGAGCATGATTGGATACAAAAATTTCTCAAAAAAATCAAAACATTTTTTAACTCAACCACTTTTTTAACTCAACTTTAACTTAACACCACTATCATCAGTATTATCAATATAATTAAATAATATCAATCAATCATTCTTACACACAACATCACATTAATTCACTATTCATCCACTCACATAATTTTAACTAACTATCACTTCAAATCTTCTATTTCCTACTTTACATCAAATCAACTTTGATCATTTTATTTTATATATTATTTTAATATATCCACTAACAATTAACCATACAAAGTTTGTCAAAACTAACCAAACCAAACAAGAAAATCCAAACAAACCCAAAAATTTTTATATCCAATCATCCTCTAATAAACAAGTCAGATTCTACTAATTTCATTTACACTAATGGCTAACATGTTTACATATAATTCATATGGATATGGCTACCGAAACTATTCCGTCGAAATTTATTGAGATTTATAACCACGTGCTACACTACTCTACCAGAAATTCTATGGCACCACATGTAATCTACACGTAAACATTTTCCAATTATTATACTTGATAGCGTTTCTTTTGGCTATTATCACAGTACAAGTTGTCTGTTTGTCCTTTTCCTGCAAAATCAACGTGAAAACTTGAAATGCTCAACATAAAATCAAACTTGTTTAACAATATTCAAATCAATCCAAAGCCTTTTCGGTCATACGAAATACAATTTTCAATTTGTTCACGGGGACCACTGCAGAAGTATGACCAATTCCTCATTGCCCAATCCAAAGCCCATAAATGGATTGAAGCTGGAAGCATCCATTACCTCCCATAAACCATGGCGGACAGTTCATATGCTCCACTCTTCGAAACCGAGAAAGCAGTGGGAAGCTCAATCTACAAGCTCTTTGCGACTTCTGTGTTTGTGGGGATAGTTTCCATTTGGGTTTACAGAGCAACTCAAGCTAGTGAAAATGGCAGGCTCGGGTGGATCGGAATGTTCGGTGCGGAAATATGGTTCGGGTTCTATTGGGTCCTCACGCAGGCCCACCGCTGGAACCGGGTTCGTCGCCGGACTTTCAAGGACAGGCTCTCGCTCAGGTTTTTTTTTTTCGACTCTTTTTCCTCTATGTTCTGCAGATGTTGCCTGTTTGCTTAAAGTCGTGACCTGCAAATTTGTTTAGAACTATGGTCTTAGCATCATTTGTGAATAACAATGGATGGTTCGATAAGCCGAGCCATCCGATGGTTCCATAGCAAAACCGGGTCTTCGCATTTGGGTTTTCCCTTTTTTTTTTTTCCTGTTATTATGTTTTTGTTTCTTAATGCTTCTCAAAGGAAGTAAAGTTTCACACTTTGTGATCTAAAGCATCTAAAATCACTATGGAGCCTTTTGCTCGTGATTGTGTTATCGTACACATTCTGCTTCTTGTCTGTGCATTTAATTAGTAAGTTTCAGGTTGTTTTGCGTGGACCACATTTTCCAAGTTAAGCAACTGGAATTGGATGCATAAAACGTGCATAAACAAACGGTGAATCTCTTTATTAACAGGTACGAGGATGAATTGCCCCGGGTGGACGTTTTCGTTTGCACGGCTGATCCTAAAATAGAGCCACCGATGATGGTGGTCAACACCGTTTTATCGGTAATGGCTTATGATTACCCACCGGATAAACTCTCGGTGTACCTATCTGATGATGGCTGCTCGGATGTGACTTTCTATGCCCTCTTGGAGGCCTCCCATTTTGCCAAGCATTGGATACCTTACTGCAAGAAATTTAAAGTCGAGCCTCGATCACCAGAAGCCCATTTCAGGTCAGGGTGTGACCGGTTGGAAGCATCCCAGGCACAACATTTGGCTTCAGTCAAGGTATTGAGTGCTCTACAGTGGCAAAACAAATGATATTTCTATGAAACTGAGCCAAATACATGAAGTTTTTTTTTAGTAACTTAATAAGCTATTCAATTAGAGAGATCCGTGTTGTTGTTTTTGTTGTTGTTGTTAGTATTATTTCAACTTAGTTTCTTTCGCATGTGAACTACAAACTAGATATGCTGGATTAATGTATTGTAATCTGCCTCGTTTAGGAATTGTATCAAGGGATGGAGAACAGAATTGAACTTGCAAGCAAATTGGGAAGGATCTCCAAATCTGCACCTCTGGAACACAAAGGCTTTTCTAGTTGGGATACTTTTGTGTCTAAGACTGATCATGATACCATACTGCAAGTGGGTTATCGTACATAGTGCCTGCACTCGTACTTTCTGAACAATATTGGAAGTTTACTTCAATTTAATCAAACAAAAAAGTAAAGAAAAATCTTTCGGAATTACAGATACCCTTTGATTGTTATTTGTTTATGTTCAAATGAAAGATTTATGTTAATAAAATACAAAACCGATCATAAGTTTGAAATGTGGAGGGGTTTTTGGCTTTTTGCCTTTAATTGGTTTACCGTCAAGGGAAGATTTTGTATTATTCTTAATCTTTTTTATATGGGAAAGACTTGATGTTTTGTTTCACATTCTTCAGATACTCATAGATGGAAGAGATGAAGAAGCTAAGGACATTGAAGGGTGTAGACTGCCAACTTTGGTATATTTGGCTAGGGAAAAACGTCCCCAACATTTTCATAACTACAAAGCGGGAGCTATGAATGCTTTGGTGAGTTTAATAATTACAAGAAAAAAATCTTAATGCTCGATCATTTACTGTTTCATGGTGTTACTTGTCCTCGACTCAAAAGCATAGTTCATCAGACAAGTAATTGTAAAAATAAAGTCTTTTACTTTTATAATATTGAATTCGTGCAGATAAGAGTATCATCAGAAATCAGCAATGGAGCCGTAATTCTAAATGTAGATTGTGACATGTACTCTAACAACTCTCAATCTATTAGAGACGCACTCTGCTTCTTCTTGGACGAAGGCAAGGGCCGTGAGATTGCTTTTGTTCAGTTCCCACAGAACTTTCACAACCTCACCAAGAACGATCTTTATGGAGTCTCCATGAGAGTAGTTGCTGATGTGAGTACTTAATCATGCACTATGTCTCTTAATAACATTATATGCCATACTTTTTTTTCGCTTGCTTTCTACTAAATTTTTTTTTTTAATGTTGAGGGGATTTCAGGTTGAGTTTCATGGTCTGGATGGTTATGGAGGGCCGATGTATATTGGGACCGGCTGCTTTCACAGAAGGGACACTCTATGTGGAAGAAAGTTTACCAAAGGGTCCGCATTCGAGTGGAAGGGGATCACTGTTCCAAAGACGGATGTTTCTGAACTAGAACAAAGTATAAAAGAACTTGCAAGCTGCACATTCGAGAAAAACACCCAATGGGGCAAAGAGGTTCTTCATTATTTATGTCTACCTTGATAAATAAAAAGTTAAATTATTTATCATTTCTATAATAAATGTATCTATGAAGCCTAGTATATGGTATAAGTTAGAAAAATTATTATAGTATCTTGCGAGTGAGTCTTACAGGTAAAGTTTGTCTTTTTAAATAAAAACCAATAATATAATTCTGTAAGAATTGTTTAAAATTTTAAAATAGAAGCTTCTAATATTTAGACTAAAAAAGAGAGATGATTAATGCAGGTGGGCTTGAAGTATGGGTGCCCAGTAGAGGACGTGATCTCGGGGCTGTCCATCCAATGCCGGGGCTGGAAATCAGCTTATTTCAACCCTGAAAGGAAGGGCTTCTTAGGTGTAGCAGGGACCACCCTTGATCAGCTACTGCTTCAGCACAAGAGATGGTCTGAAGGGGATCTACAGATTATCCTCTCAAAATATAGCCCTCTATGGTATGGACTTGGCAAATTAAATATTGGCTTGATAATGGGATACACTGCGTATTGCTTTTGGGCCGTCAATTGCTTTGCTACATTGTACTACTCCACCGTACCTGCACTTTATCTACTCAGAGCTCATCCCTTGTTTCCAAAGGTATCATTTTTTATTAACAAAACTTATCATTCAACTTAGCTACAAAAGTATCCCTCAACTTAGCTTACTATGAAGGAAATTACACGCTTATCGAAATTTGGTAGATAGCTCGGATTAGATTCTTATTGGACTAAACTTCAAGGGTATTTTGTGTGATACCACTTCTCAATAAGCAATAATGCATCTAGGAAAAAGAACCATCTATATTCTATACTATTATAAAAGAGCCAATGAATCTGTAAAAATATGATATGCCTACAATACCCTTACTTTTTCATATCTATAATGTCAAATTTGTAATTTAATACTCATCTATATTAAAATTTTTAATTATTAACTAATATAATAATGATTTAAATACCTAAGCAAAGAGGAAACTACATTCTAGCGACCAGACTCTCCACTTGCGTAACCTTTGGAGAGTAGCTAATTATCAATGCCTTTTATTTATCACAATATCCCCTTTTGAATTTTTTTTCACTCCGGATTTTCAGTAATATTAAAATTTGAACAAACTTTTAAAATTATCAAAATGTGTTTGTTTGATACTGTACAGAACACCAAAACTATGACATTAGCTTACCAAATATGTCAACTTTAAATAGAGCTATAAGAATATTTGAACACAATAATAAATTCGTTATAAAAAATAATAAATCTAAGTAATATTATTTTATTATACTATAAATCTATAAATTATGTACTATAAAGTTTAAAAAATATTTTTTATCAAAAAAGTCATTTTTTAACAAGAATAAAAAACTTATAAACTGAAATATAAAGATAAAAACTACTCGATAATAGAACAATGATGAACATTAAAAAATTAAATGCGAAGACATATTGCCAAATAAATGAATTTGATTGCTTCAAATATCTTTTACATTTGATATTTTTATAATAATACAACTGTAATTACAACGATTAGTAAAAGAGATACAAATATAAGATATAGTAAAATTATAAGTATGAATAATGACAAATAAAATTCAGTTAACTAAAAACAATTGAATGTAGTAATCAAATATATTATGAAATAAATCAACTTTGAACAGAGTTATAGAAAATATTTGAACACAATAATAAATTGATTAGAAAAAATAAATTTTTTTTATTATATTATAAATTATGTACTTATAGTTTAGTTAAAAGGTGCATTTCATTAAAGTAGAGTTTAAAAAATATTTTTATCAAAACAGATAGTGTATGCAACTAATATACATGAAAGTGTAAGGATTCACTCAGTATTTTTTTCTGACATCTTTTGACGATTGTGCAAGATTTAAACAATGTGAGTTCCAAATAATTTAGATCATTATATGTTGCTCTTTTTGAAAATATGGACTTTCAATTAACATTAAGAGGTCATAATGAGTATAAATATTTTTAAAGAAAATATATTAAAAATAAGTAAAAGTATCTAGCCATACTTTAAGAGTATTTATATGTATATAATTTGGAATTAGTACAATATAAAAAAGTAATTAAAACTAAAAATTTATCCTAAAACGACATTGTTTTATGAATGACTGTAACAACTATTTTAGTTTTTAGTTAAGTATTCTGAACGATGATCTGGATTGACTATTAGGATTTTTTTACAGGCTTGATAAAATCATAGAGAATAACGTTACATTATATGACATAGTTAAAATTTTGTTCAAGTTTATATTTGTGTATATATATATATATATGTATAATTTTTCCATATAATATTATTATCCATCTAATTGGAGGAAATTAAGATTTGTAGTTATGAACTTAAGATTATACATCTTATGTGGTCCACCACATATTAATTGGTTGATATTTATTCAATTACAATTTTATGAGCATTAAATGTGACCTGAAGACCAAAACTATCGTTCATTACTTCATTGTATATGATATGACACTTTTAATTTAATCAATTTATTTCTTAATTGAAAATGAAAATATAATTTACCAAACAAAATATTTTCAATCTTTTTAAATTACTGTTTTAAGATTATTTGAATCTAAATGTATTGTGCACCATATGTTTGTAATGGCTCATGAATTATAATATAATATTTGTACATAAAGAAAATACTAACCAAGATTAAATTTTAAAATATATTTATAACTCATGAAAATGACTATAAATTATTATATTAAGTGAAAAAATGCATATGAAAATTATGTGACTGGAAAAAAGGAAGGTAATATGAATAACATTTAAAAACTTTGCTAACAACAAAAAAACAACAACAACATAGTCTTTTAGTCCCAAGTAAGTTGGGGTAGGCTAGAGATGAAGCCAAGAGAACCAATGGTAAGAGAAACACAAAAAATGCTCAAAACAAAAGGAAGAGATTGGAGCAAAAGAGAAAGGAGCAAAAGTCACGGTTCTGGCACGTTGATTGCTAGCCTCCAAGCGCTCCTATCCACCGCGAAATCCTTGGAGATATTCCAATATTTAAGGTCTTTCTTAACCGACTTCCCAAGTGAGTTTAGGCCGACCTCTACCTCTATTTACATTCAACCCGCTGTAGAATTCCCCTACGCACCGGTGCATCAGGAGGCCTTCGTTGGACATGTCCGAACGACCTCAATCGATGTTGAACCAATTTCTCCTCAATTGGAGCCACCCCGACCATATCATGAATCTCCTCATTCCGGGTGCTATCCCTTCTTGTGTGCCCGCAAAACCAACGCAACATACGACATACGCATCTCTGCTACACTTAGTTGTTTGACATGTTGCCTTTTTGTAGGCCAACATTCAGCACTGTATAGCTTCACCGGGCGAATCGCCGTCCTACAGAACTTACTTTTTAGCCTTTGTGGCACCCCGAAGCTTGACGCCGTTTCAACCAACCAGCTACAATTCTATGCCTAACGTCTTCATCAATGCCACCATCCTTTTATAACATTGATCCTAAATATCGAAAAGTCTCCTTCTTGGCCACCACTTGCCCGTCAAGACTAACGTCACCATCATCATGTGTAGCCATGCTGAAAGCGCACGTCATGTACTCGGTCTTCGTCCTACTAAGTCTGAAGTCTATCGACTCTAACGTGTCCTTCCACAACTCTAACTTCCTATTTATCTCTGTCATACTCTCGTCAACTAGCACCACATCATCAGCAAAGAGCATACACAAAGGGATATCACCTTGTATGTCCCTTGTGGCCTCATCCATCACCAAGTCAAATAAATAAGGGCTCAATGTTGACCCCAGGTGTAGTTCTATTTTAATTGGGAAGTACCCCACATGTTCGGACACACGTCATCGCATCCTTGTACATATCCTTGATGAGGTAATGTACTTAGATGGGACTTTGTTCTTTCTAAGGCCCACCACATGACATTCATCGGTACTCTATCATAGGCCTTCTCAAAGTCGATAAAAGACCATGTGCAAGACTAACTTAGATAATGAAAGGCCCACCACATGACATTCCTCGGTACTCTTTCTGGGGGTTCTATTACTGGGTAGTGAGTTTCGGAAGAAACTTCTTCTCTTTGCGGGGACGAAATTCGTTTCAGTTCTGCCCGGTCTTACCAAACAAGACTGACTTCTGACCAACTCTAAACAAGACTAACTTAGATAATGAAAGTTTGTCAACCAAATTTGTCATGCAACTTTAAATTTGTTTCTCAAATTTCAATAAACTTGATACAATTCATCATGTAACGTACTCTTTTGTTTGATTCATTGAAAACAATAATGCAAAAACTTAAACCGACAATAAAACATATGACATAAAATATAATATTTTTAAATCACGTTACAATATAAATTAGGTATCACGTGCATCGCACGTGCACTTTACTAGTATACCTAAAAATCCAATTAATTTCTTGAATATAAAAGTACCCCGTAAGTAATTTTCTTGTGCTGCCTTCAGGTCTGATTGATGACGGGCTTTTTTGAAAATAATCGAACTTTAGATACATGTTTCTCATCAACCCAAACAAAACAAAATGGCTACTCACAGAACTTTAGCTTATCTAGTAGGGAATGCCACCTTGAAAATAATAAACACCCCTTAGCAATTTTTGCAGTTATTTTTAACTCTTTGTTTAACCTGAAAATTCACAGATATCAAGCATTTGGCTTTTCCCATTTGCATACGTGACTGTTGCCGTGAATGCATACAGTTTTTGTGAGTATCTTTATTGTGAGGGTACTGCCTTGGGGTGGTGGAATGATCAAAGAATGTGGCTGTACAAAAGAACAAGCTCCTATCTCTTTGCAGTGATCGACACTTTCTTGAAGTTCGTGGGCTGTGCTGAGTCGGGCTTCATAATATCGGCCAAGGTGTCAGATGAGGACGTGTCATCCAGATACGAGAGGGAGAAAATGGAGTTTGGTGCCACCTCACCAATGTTCACAATTCTAACTTCCCTGGCCATGATCAATCTCCTTTGTTTACTTTGGGTGCTCGTGAAATTGGTTCCGGTTAGCGGGCTTGATTTTGTTTACGAAAATGTGGCTTTGCAAGTTCTTTTGTGTGCGGCATTGGTTTTGATAAATTTGCCCATTTATGATGCGGCTTTTATCCGTAAGGATAATGGCCGGATCCCGGGCTCAGTCACGGTTAGGTCGATATTGGTGGCTCTTTCGTTGTGTACTTGTTATGCTTTCTTGTGAATTTTGAATTTGGGTTCCTTTTGATTGTAATTTTAAACTATTTCTGTAATTTCTTATTTATGTCCTAATGGTAATCGTTGTTCTTGGCTTGAGCTAAGTTTAAAGCAGGATAACCTACTGTTATTGTTTTAATTAGAATGAATTCAGTTATATAGCTTTTTTTTATTTTATTTTTTTTCAAACTGCAAATATATTAATAACTTGATGTTCAATAAAGTACAATCGAGGTGTCGATTGACACCAAAGGAACCAAAACAAAGTTTAGACCAATCCCCTTGAAATAACACGTGTTCAAGACTTCAAGTGGGTACAAATTCTATCAAGGAGATAACAAAAAACTACAAAACAAACTCCATGAAAAAACTAGATGTCAAACGACAAAAAACAAGAAAAACACACCTAATAAATAAACAAATAGAATAAAATTACTCTTAAACCTAGGAGGCCAGCAAACAACTACCTAAACCAACACGTGAGACCCACGCCGCAGCAAAAGTCATAACATAGGCAAAATTGCATATAATATCACAACATTTATCGAGATTGCAAAATAATCACGACTTTTTAACTTTTGCATACGATATCACAACCTTCAAATCTTTGCAAAACGGTACATACTTTTCGTCTGCTGCCAACTCACATGCTGATGTGTATTTATCAAATTATTTTTTTTTTCATCTCAGCCCTGAAACGACGTCGTTTCGTCGGACGTGTATAAGTTCGAATTTTGTTTTCCACGTCATCCAAAAACGACGCCGTTTCGTAGGACGCCCGTCGATTTAAATA
>CACSLK010006441.1:7990928-8001072 GCA_902706635.1 Striga hermonthica
ACATTTGTATCCTTACTTGCTTCTTGGGCCATTCCCATATATTTTTTCAACTTATTATTTATGGGTTGGGCGGCCCACACTGAATAAAATAGATTGAGCACCCATTTCATTACGTATTAAATAAACCTGATAATGAAGTGGGCTATTACACAATGATATATATCTTTAGATTAATTGTATATATATTGCACACTTTGATTAGTTTACGTGTATTTAGTTATTGCTCCATTATACAATAGCATTGATTGATTTTTGAACGGCTATTGCTAATGATAAGATTTTAAGGCTCTACAATTTCTTTTATTTTTTGGTTGAAATTGATATATTCTTATTAAGGAGGGTTGTTGAAATTAATGTTAAAAAAAGAAATACTAACAAAGTAAATATATTAAATTAAGTTATTAGTGACATCGTGACGACATATAAAAAAATTATTTTGACTTTTGTATATTTTACGTTAGCTCCGTTTGTGCGTTTAGCATTGATTTGATTATGGTTTTGTTTTTTCCTTATCATGTTTAAAAGCCAATTTATAGTGAAACTTGAAATATTAGTTTACTATTTTTGGAATATTTTAAAATGTGTGAGAAAATAGTAAAAGAGGTATTTAATTATTTCATTATAAAAACTAAGTTCACGGTATGAAAAGTCATGTAAATTTTTACTTTAATGTTTGAAATGTGTGTGAAAATAGTTAAAAAAGTTGTTTAATTTTTTCATTATAAGAAACGATTTCAAGCTATGAAAATTTATATGTAATAAATTGTAAATTTTATGTTTTTTCGTTGAATTTTGAATTATAATGTACAATATCTAATATCAATGATTAGGCCCCTGTTTATATGGCTAGATTCACCCATAGGTTGAAACATTGAGTTAATCGTTTGACCCACTAGATCAAATAAAATGGGCTACCATGTAGTTATCTTTTGGTTCTATACCACCGCATTGGATTAAACATTATTCGACCAATTCTCTTCATTTCCGCCTTCATTAATTATTTCGATCTTATTTTCGATTAAAACACAAATATCGTCGCTTAATAAAATTGACTCAAATAAACAAAAAAAAAAAAAATGTATATATATTAATATATCAGACTACGATGAAACGGACACAAAATAACTTTAAAATGCATGTAAAAATGGCGCATGTCATCGACTCATTTAATTACCTTACAACGTAGACCGAAACCAAAACTCTAATTGAGTTGGTCCCTAACACTCTCGACTCAACTTGTTTGATAGAAAACCTCAATTAGTTATTTGATCGGAGCTCGTGCAAATATACAAGCTAGTCGAACTTGAGGTATCACATGTCAAACAAAACTTTGTAACGAGATAAAGTCAGTACATTTTGCAGCCCCGGGTGAAAAAAAATTCTGGCTACGCCCCTGGCCTCATTCACCTTCTAATCGGAACATTGTCGGTTTATCAGTCTCACTCCTTCTAAAGAAGATGCTACCGTTATTGTAGTCTATTCTCGCATCAACGTTACTAGATAAGTTAGTTGAAGTTGTATCACAAATTTTATTTCTTGCATGTTAGCAATATATTGTTTTATTAGTTGCATTTACTAAAAAACCATAATCTAATTATATTTAAACTAACTTCTATATATTAAATTTGAATTTTTTAATCTTTCTATGGATTTGTGAGTCTTTTGTGTGTATTTAATTGGTAAGAAGTGAAAAAAATACAAAAAATGATGAGAAAAGTAAACACTAGCATTTTTTTGTGCTCAAAATCGGTTCAGTTTTTTGGTATAAAACCGATATCGAACCGAAACCGAAATGAGTTTTCGGTTACTGAATTTTCGGTAACCGACTTTAGTCGGTCGGTATCGGTTTCGCATTCCGAGGTTACCGACATTATCGGTACGGTATCGATACACGCTTATCGATTCGGTAACCTAACCAATACCACCCCTACTTCCTCCTCTTCACTGGCATGCCATCGAATTGTGGCTCGACCTCTTGTAGGGATCCACCCCGGTTGCTAGTCGGTGATTGTCGTCCCTTATGTGGTGACTCACTGTCGATCTTTGGATGTCAGTGAAATTTCTTCAGATTTGTTCCTTCAGATCTGACTAGGTATTTGAGTCAATTGCAGTTTTCAGGCATGTTGGCTTCAGATCTGTTGATCTTTCATCGTATGTGAGTTGGTTGACCCGTAAGAGTTTGGGAAGTAGTTGTTGTGTTGTCGCTGGTATCTTTGATGTGTAGCTTTTGACAATTGATGCGGATGAGGGTCGGAGGCTCAAGAACGCATATAGTCGGGCGTATCCTGCGTGCATGAGGAAGGCTCGTGCGACGGCCGAGGCGAGCAGCATCGAGTGCGACGTGGGCAAGGTGTGCGCAGGCGGGGGCGGTCACGCACGAGGCCGATCCGGCATTCTCGCGCGCGGACGACGAGCGTGCGTAAGGCGTACATGGTGGACGTGCCTTGCGCGGCAAGTGACCAAGATTCTTCTAGAAGATCTTGTCCGATTCTAGAAGACTTATTCTTAGATTATATTTAATAGTTAATTATTCCTTGTAATATGGGATACCATACCTAAAGGACCAAAACGGTCGAGCAGATCGAGCAAGCCGGTTGGTCGAGCGGAATCAATACAGAATAGTCCGGTCGAGCGGAATCAGAACCGAATAGTCCGGTTGAGCATCATAAAGATTAAAAGCCTTCGATCATGAAGAGTCTAAGGGGGGTTAGGCATGTGGAAAACAGGTCGTGGTAGGGCCCTCAAATGGTCTGGTCGAAACTCGACCTTAATGCAAATGGTAGTCTAACAACCAGAACTCAGACTTGTAGATTCTAATTGACACAGAGCTCGTCGTATCATCGAATGAGTCAAAGGATAAGAGGGAATCTTAGGGGAATTAAACCCCCACATGGGTAAGACCATGTGGCACCACCTCATTGGTCCACGCCTTATAACTTTCTTTGACACACTCTGAGATTAAGGTTGTACTATTGGACATCTTGGACAACTGGGGCAACTAGCACATCATATCCTGGCAACCTTCTAGAAGTAGGTACCTCACCCCTATAAATAGGGTGAGTTGCATTATTTTACCTTATTACGTTCATATTACTCTATATTTTTACATAATTTATCTTCTACGCATATCCATTTAAGCATCGGAGGCTCTTCACCAGAAATCTCCTCCGGTGTGAGAGTTTTTGCAGATCGAATGCACTCAACCAATGAGAAAGCATGTGGGAAAGCCGATCTAAGCCGGTCGGAGGTCTTTGTTGTACCATTTTGGGCCCGTCTGTGGGTATTTGTTTGCCTATGAAAGGCAATGCCTAATGAAAGGCATGTAATCAATCTCTATTTGCCTAATGAAAGACAATGCCTAATGAAAGGCAGTACAATGAAAGGTATTCACCTGAGCTCTTGTCTTTGGGCGCCTGATGACGGTGATCCGACGGCAAAATTGTGTACACATGAGACGATTACAGATTGGATGGAGATAAATGGTGACGTTATGAGTTATGTTCATATTGAGATTATAATATATGTTATTATATTGATAATTGAATAGTTTCTCATAGTGAGCTTGTTGTTTACTCACCCCCATACATTATCCCTTTTCAGGTTGAGTAGCTGACGACTGTCACGAAGGGAAGAGGGTTGTCTGGCTTATGTTATTTATTTGTTTTCGCCAAAGTTTTCAAACTATGTTAGTTTGAGTTTTTGAATGTTGAAACCTTGGATATGACTATGTGGTTTCGATACTTGTTGAATGTTTATTTATGTCTCGAGTTCTTTTTTTTTTTAGTTTTGATGAACGTTTGGGAAAATGAATTCCCTAAGAACTTAAGGAACGACTTAAGTTAAGAAAAGAAATGAAAGAATTTTTAGTAATGCCCGAGAGAGAATTTTAAAGTGAAAAATGACTTTCGAAATTCAAAATATTTTTAAAAAAATAGAGTTTTCTAAATAAAAATAAACGGGCGTTACTGTTGGTAGAAAGACCAATTTCTGCGGTCAAAGTAGGTAATGGAATGGTCGAAGCTAAGGGATTAAGATGAAGGATCTCATGGCCCTCTTCCTCGACTGCGTTGAGTTTGTCGTTTAGTCCAAATGGTTGACGAGAGCGACAAATAGACGGGAAAGAAGGGTTATGGGAGTTAGTATGTTCTCGGTGAGATTGTGAGATTGAAACGAAAGGTCAGGTCAGATACCGAAACTTCGAGTAGGTTGGAGAATCTCTTGAATAGAGAAGTTTGGAGAGTTCGACAACGGTTGAGAGGTCGAGGAGGATGGAGGAGTCATATCCTTGCTAAAAAGTGATCATTCTCACTGGAAGTGGCGGAATTTAGAAAAAAACAAAAAATAAATAGTCAAAGAGGGCATTTTAGGGTTTGGTGAGGTGTATAAGAAGATGAAGGAGAAGAAGTCGATGAAAATAGTTTCACGTGGTTACCGATAGATGGAGATAAGAATCGAAAGGGCAAAAATCAAACAATTAAAACAAAAAACGCAAATTGTAAAATAGAAGCACTTACTCATCTTCAGAGTGTGGGGGAATTTTGGTCGGAGAAGCAGTCGAACATTTGAAAATTGAGCCGAAAAGTACAAAGATCGTAGAGCACAGGGTCGCCGGAAATTGGAAATAAAAAATACAAATATTGCTAAGAAAATTTAGTAGATATGGGAAATTGAACAATGACGATTTTTAGGGTATATAGGCGAAGGAAAAAGCTAGTGAAAGGTTGGTTGATCGATGATCTTCCGATCAAGGTGAGAATGAACGAAGTAGATTAAACCAGACCGAAGCTGAAAGGAAAACAAGGCATTCAACCATTGGATTAAAGGCAGATTATATGGACAATATTAATAAGATATTTAATGGGCACGATATACGAGGCAGTACGGTTCACGGTGTGGTGATGACAACATGACTGATGATTGGATGGATTTGATATGCTGGCAGGAGGTTGGCGGAAGATTTGGGATTTTGAAATGAAAATTGGAGGGAAAAAGTAAAAAATTGAAAAGAAAAAAAAAGGTAGATATTGAGGCAAAAAAATAAGAAACAGGGGCAACAGTAAAATTTAAGGGCGAAAAACCTACTCTTGGATGAGTTATTCAAACTCGACCAAATTGGGAGGAAATAGATGATATTGGATACCATACCTAAAGGAGCAAACCGGTCGAGTAGACTGAGCAAGCCTATTGGTCGAGCATCAGAAAGATTAAAAGCCTTCGATCGGGAAGAGTCTAAGGGGCGTTATGCACGTGGAAGACAAGTCGAGCTAGAGCCCTCAGATGACCTGTCGAAACTCGACCTGTAATGTAAAATGGTAGTTTGTCGACCAGCTCAGACTTGGGCCGCGCGAAGGAGTCGCGGGTCGTCTGCGGGCCTCACTGCAGTTCGCGGGTCTGGGAGCCTGCGCACGACGGTGAACAATACGAGTGTGCTTGTGTCTATGTTGCCTGAGACAGTGTTGAATGCGGCCCAGATTGGCTGAGCATAACCAGGCGTGCTCGTCTTGCCGGACATGCCAAGTTCTTGTTGAAAAGGGTTACCAGAGTCACTCGAGGTTTCGAATGTTTGTTATGGAAAGTGTCGGATGTTATTTACTGAGGATGTCGTTGATTGACAAAGTATGTTGTGTTAAGGCCTAACGGGAGAAGCATTGAGGGAATCAAGGCCCGATTTTTGAGCTTTCAAGCTAACACTTGTGTCTTCGTCGAGAGGTTTTTGAATTGACGGATACCATTCCTCCGAGATGCAAACAAGTGGCCCTTAACCGAAGCGGAGGGACAGTAGTCTTTACTTCTCATGCTTTCAAATGTCAATTCACTCAGAGGACTTATGGACCGATATGCATGCCACGTACATGTTGGGATCTATGAGGATCTCTTCATGTACAAATCACGAATTTAATAGCAAACGTAAACCTACGCTCAATGGATCTAAAGGTTTGACGTAGAAAACTTACGGCTTAAAATTTATGGCGATTTGGCTGATATTCAAACGGATGACCGGGATGAACACACGAACACGTCGGGAACACAAACGAGTCACGGGATCAGAGCAATCGTGTCGCGGGGTCGTGTGGTCTTGAGCTGGGCGTCGCGGGCTACCGGGCCTGTCGCAATCGGGTATCGGGTTGGTCGTGCGTCACGGCAATGTCGCGGCGGGAGCTGGCGGTGGTCTTCAGCTGGCGGCAATCGCTCCGGCTGGCTGGGCTGGTCGCGCTCGACGGTCCTCGAGCTCGGGCTCGTGGATCATCGAATTCGTTGATCACGGAGTTGATGAATATGTGTATCTCAATAACCACAAGATCTTCTACTGTATAGCTTAAACACCGTTCTTCAACTTGTATCAGTAGAGCAACAAGAAGAAGATAAAGCTCGAACGAGAGCTGAGAGAGAGAAGATGGGGTGCGGCTCGTGCGTGTATATTGTGAGATGGGATTCCTCTTCTCATGAGCTTAATGATGTATATATAGAGCTACAGTAGAGACTCTTCGGAGATTAGGAATATGGCTCCTTAATTAATTAAAATACTTGTTGGTCAATCTACTTATTTTAATTAATTAAATAATATTAAAGGTCACCAACATAATATTATTGCACTCCCTTTACATAGCCTAATTTACAATTGACATTCCATTAATAATTACTCAAATTACCTCCCCATGTTTAAGATATAATGCCCATTAATTAATTCAATTAGTGAAAAACAAGAATTAATTAATTTATTATTATTCATCGAAGCTAGCGCTCGTTCATCACATTATTACTATGCCGAAATTGAATCCACCAGCAGGGTTTAGCATAATAGTCATTCATGAACTCACTCTGGGGACATCATCAAACTAAACATACATGGTGACCGTAAGTATCCAAACAACACATCATACATGTAGCAATATTTCCCAATAAAGAGAGTATATTAGTCCAGTTCACTAAACCTCACCCATGTGAATCAAAGTAATAAATACTACATATTTATGTCTGTTTAATATCTTATGGGTTAAGAGAACGCAGTAATTAACCGAGGCCTAGTTCGTTTACGACGATCAGTATAAAACAAACTGCTCCTCTCTGGGATCATGTTCAATACATAAATGTACTAGTGCAACTAATCAGTCAAGACAAACTGTACCGTTGACACTACAACCATTCTGATGGGGTGTTCATATCCATCTAGGTTGTGAACCATTAATTCTTGTTTCATGAGTACATGATAATATGATCTTCGGTTCGCCCGATGATGACTCACACTATCTAATACAAAACAACAGAACGTAGATTTTGTTTAATCTAACATGTTTCTAATTCATAAAGAGTAAAAGTGTAATAACATCCGAAGCCAAGCTTTCAGTATATAACACTAACAGTACAACCATTTGGATGGTCTCGTTTCGAGCTTGAAGAAGCCTTCGGGCCATTTTCTTTATTCCCACTGGACAAATACCATTGGATGCACGGTGGTGCATCACCGTGTAGAGTACGCACATTCTTCTCCTTATTTTCTTTTTCTCTTAGTTTTTTTTCTTTCTATTTTCATGTGCTTGTTTTTCTTGTTTTCGTTTATTTTTTTCGTTGAGTTCATCGCATAGGATTGTCAGATTATGTGTTTCTTCCTTATACTTTTTTATCAAGTATAAAAACAATGTGGACATTGCTTTGTTTGAAGTGTGGACATTGTAGACATTGCTTTGTTTGAAGTGTGGACATTGCTAATAAGCAAACAGTGTGGACATTGCTAATAAGCAAACAATGTGGACATTGCTTTGTTTGAAGTGTGGGGGAGGATTTTTGTGATTATGCAAGCTTAGGCGATATTTCTTTTGTTCGAAGTATTTTATTTTCGTGTTTGTCGTCTCTTTTTTTGTGTGTGTGTGTGTATTTGTGTTGATTCTCCCTCGTGAAGCTCAGTATTTGTTCAAAGTCAAAATTACTAGGTGGTGAGTTGAGATTGTTGATTGCTTTCAATGTGTTGACGAGCGTTTTCGGTCAACAGTTAAAATGGAAAATATTGAAAGTGCAGAATTGGAAATAAAGGAAAGATATGATTTAATCACAATTTTATTAAACGATCACGAGGTCGGCCTCTCGTACGAGGTCAGCACTTGTGATATACTTACGATTCTTACAAGGGATTTCTTACAGTTTTAGAGAGAGAAAGTAGAAAGAAGCTAGAGTTAGTTGAGGATTCAACAACCCCAAAATAAATGAAGCAATGGGCTATTTATAGTGTCATTTAATTCTACTGTTTTGGCACTGTTCGCTGTCTTGTCGCACAGTGGACCCGCAGCTTTGGTCGGCGCTTTTCTGACAGATCATTAAATGTGATTTGAGGTCTTCCAATCATTACTTATGTGAGCATTAAATGCCCACATGGGCAGCATTTAATGCCATCAGCTTTTCTTTTAGGCTAGATCCTTTAGAGAAGGTAGGCTAGGTCGGCCTGTCCCATCAACAATCATTGCCCAGCCACTTGTGTTATTATATTCTTTCGAGCTCGTATCTTTCTTCGAAAATGTCCGACTGTCTATCCAGGTCGGCACCCGAATCCATCGGGCTCTCCCGGGCCTCCTCGGACGACCTTCCTTACACGGCCCTTAGTCAGGTCGGCACCATCTGTGACAAGTGCCGGTCTAGCTCGAGGCTCAGGAGACCGTCGTGATCATATTTCGTCTTCATGCAGCTTGGCACTTCTTACTATTATATGATCCAGTCCCCGGCTGAGGGCTCGGCTTCACCCGGTTATCCGGACCGGCTCGTTGACTCTGAGTCAGGCTGATCCGGATATCAACACATTGTTAATTTACGTGCCTTATGTGCTTGATGAATTGGATGGTTTCGTAAAATTAAATGACAATTTGTTGACATAGAAACCTACGTTTGAATTCATGAAATAGTTTTGTCCCTTGTTTGTTAGGTGATCTTGAAACATTATTGCCTTATGTTCGATTGTTGTAATCGTGTTGTGGTTTGACGATTGTGATACGTCTTGATGATTATTGATGTTCATGTTATCGTATTCTTGATGTATCCGTGTGGTGCCACTCCCTTTTGTAAAAAAAAAAAGAAAAAAGAAAAAAAAGTGAGTTTGTCAGGAAGTACGGATTAGATTCTTCTTATTTCGACCCACTTAGTGGAATGAGATAATGAGCTCGGGAAACTAGTCTAGGAGACTCGAGGAACCCCTCGAGGCTACACCTAGATAATAGTCGTCTTGAAACCTCGTATGGAAAAAGAAGCACACGAGAAAAAAAAATTGAATAAAAATGAGCTTGTGAGAGTTGAAAGAAGTAGACTCCGCTTGACACAGTTAGTCTCCTTCTAGATAGATTGGGTCAATGAGTATGGGGAACTGGCCTAGGAGACTCGGGGACAAACCCTGTGGTTAAACTTAGGTAATAATCGTCCTAACGACTCTCATTTTGGAAAAACAAATGACTCATGTAAAAAAAGAAAACAGAGAAGAAAAATATTTTAAAAAATAGGAGTTGACCTTATTTGTTTCATGCTTATCATCTCTTATATGTTGAGTAGATCGTTATTAGCTTTTTGCACGTGTATTTCAAAAAAGGGAGTTTGAATCAAGTAAAGCATGTGTAGAATGACTTTAGACGGATTTTTATTTTGAATGGATTAATTTTGTGGGGACCGTGTATTCAAATTTGAGTTTAGTTCTGTGGATAACTGGAGGAAAAAGAGTGTTCCATTTCGCATGATCATTAATTTTGGACCTTTTGATCTTTCTTCCCGAGTTTCTTGTTGTTTTGTCTGCTTGAGGACAAGCAAATAGTTAAGTGTGGGAGAGTTGTTTGTTGTATATTGTGGTATTTTTCGTGCCTTAGTCATGCATTTTTAGGTTCTTTTTAATGTTTACCGGTCCATTTTATCGTGTTTTATGTTTTTTGTGTGCTGCCGCATTTTTTTCGTCTCTTTTTGTGTTGATCAAGTTCATATTGAGAAGCTTGGGAAGATGAGCCGCCCGAGCCATTGCCGAGCCATCCCGAGATTCATCCAAACCATTGTTGAGCCGTCCGAGCTATTCCCAACCGTCCCGGGCCCTTCTCAAGTCAAAACCCGCATTCGCACGCCGCATTTGCGCGCGCCCGTGCGCCCACACACGAGGTCGCCTGCACACTCGCTACGCGAGCCTCTG
>CACSLK010006441.1:8087804-8101171 GCA_902706635.1 Striga hermonthica
GTATGGCTCCCTATGTCTCCACCGGCCGCATGATCGACCATATATTGAAGGGTTTGATGGAGACCATCGTAGAAAAATTGGTTGAGCACACCGAGGCAAAAGTGGTGATGTGGGCATTGAAGTTGATAGCCCTTGAATCGTTCCCAAGCCTCGTGGAAAGTCTCACCAATATTTTGGCTAAAGCTAGCCATTTGAGTCCGGAGGTTGGTGGTCTTTTGATGGGAGTAGTACTTGCTCATGAACTTCTCGTATACAGCTTCCCATGTGTTGAGTGAGCTCGGAAGCAATGTCATGAACCAAGTCTTGGCTCGGTCTTTCAAGGTGTAAGGGAAGCATCTCATTCGGAGTTGATTTTCGGTTAGGCCTTGGAGTGGGAATGTGTTGACGGTTGCATAGAAATCTCGGATGAACTTGAGGGCATCCTCTTGGGCTAGGCCGTAGAATGATGGGAGTTGGTTTAGGTGGATGGTCTTGAGATCGTAGTTTCGGGCCGCCTCCCCGAGCACGAGGCACGAGGTGTTGTCTCCAATGATAGGTCATGCGAAGTACCTCATGTTCGGGGGAGGTTGTGGAAGTTGATCTTCTTATCCCGCTATTGTTTCGGTTTCAGGTTGCGGTTGTGGCTCCTCAATATTAAGCTCAACGAAGAGATCGAACGGTTGTGTCTCCTTTACGGGTCTACCTCGTCGTCTACCTCGCATAAACACCAACAACAACTATACCGTGAACGTATCAATGGGAAACGATATCAAATACAAGCAACAAAAACAAATAAACGACAAAAAAAGCAAGAGAAATAAAGAGAAACACAAAAATTAACCAAGGTTCACAAAAATCAAGAGAAACACAAGAAAAAGAGACAATCAAATAGCAAACTAGGCGTCCTAGTTGCCTTCCCCGGCAACGGCTCCATTTGTTTAGTAAAGAATTGATGGGCAAGGGATAACCGAGCTACGCGACTCGGTCGATCTCGATGGAAGGCTATTCGGAGCTTTGTCTACTAGATGATCGTCCAAATCACAAAAAGTGGAAAATAAAATCCTAAACATTCTAACAATTGTTTGGATGGTTGATTAACACTAATCGAGCACTTAAAAACGAGCAATTAATAAGATTAAAAGGCGAGCATTTAGCAAACTAGATTACCAGAGTCTCATGCCATAACCATAACGGGATGATAATCAATTGACATACGGAATAAACGAGCTACGAGCATTAGATTGCTAACCCTAGTCGTCTAACTGAGATCAACAAGTAATTAACGGCTTTATCTACTCAAGCAAGCAATCAAGTTCAAGCATTTCCACCATCATCAATCAAATCCAATTTACTCTAATAAGCATTATAAGTAAAACTGGAGCAAAAACGAAGTAAAGAGCTTTAAAACTAAATACTCAATCTCCCATTGGTAGACGATGAAAAACGGAGTCAAAAGCTCGAAACTTGAACGAACCTGAAGTCGCCGTAAAATCTCCCGGAAAATAGCATAAGCTCCTAATCTAGAGAGCAAAACTTAAACATAAGCTAGTTTCCCAAAGAGGAAAAGTGAAAAATGAGGGAGTGGTCTCCAAAATGCAAAGGAACAAAAATATTTATACTCCCACCCAACACACACATTAAAACACGCACATTAAAATGGGACACTCTCCTACGTCTCCTCAAAATTTGCGAGCTCGCAGGAGAGGGTATGCACGGGGCGCACTGGAGACGCACTCTCGATGGCGCTGCATGTTTCGTGTGCGCGCGGGCGGTAGCATGAAGGGCTCTCGACCTCGCGGAATTGTGAGCGAGCACGCGAGCGTGGACTGGGGAGCAGTGGACGTGCGGTGTGGACACTCTTGAGATCGTGGGGACGAGCGCGAGCTCGCGGCGTGCGTAGACTGCTGCATGGCGACACTCTCGACGTCGCGGATACGGCGGCGAACTCGCGGCGTGCGGCTTTGAGGACACTCTCGACGTCAAGGCAATATCCGCGAGCACGCGGCTTGGTGCGTGGGCGTGCTGGCCGTTGTGCGTGCATGCGGGTGAGCTATGCAGTGCGTGCCCATCTCAGCTAAGGACTCAACATGTTCAACTGAGAATGGTTCGTCCGAAATGACTCGACTCGACTCGGGATTGACTTTGGAGTACTCGTCTCGACTCTCCTCACTCGTCCTCAAAATAAACCTGAAATTAAACCAAAAGCGCGGACAAGTATGCCAGAATATAAAATGAAACGAAAAACTTAAAATCACACAAAATGCGACAAAATGGACCTGTCAACGCCAAAACGAACCTAAAACTGACTCGAACACACATATAAACACATAAAAATAAACACAAAAACATAACAAACAGATATGCTTCGCTTCTTATTCTGACGCTTCAACTTGCGCGCCCCATCTGGACCGTTAGATCTTTTCTGATCTGATGGTCAACAATTCGTAGCTCTTCCAATAAGTACTCCTCAATTTTTGTCTAAATCAATTTTCACTATCACATCTCTTGAATTCTCCTAAATTTCTCGGCGATCCAAGTGTCCTGTTTTTTTTTTTTTTTCAGACGACTCTTCATCGAATTTCTTCAAGAACTCCCATCATCATGCGTAAGTCCTTTACATTTCTTTAAATTTATGCAATTTTACTGTTTTCCTGGGATTTCAGATTGAATGCGATGAATCTCCTTAATGTTCTTCATGTTTTTCATGCAATTTTTAGTAAATTGTTATCGTTGATCTTCTGTGCGCCTTTATTATTTGAATAATTTATTCCTGGTAAGTCGACATAGGATCTTAAGTCGATTCGACTTGATAGTCTCACTTTGCAAGTCGACTTAAATTTAAGTCGACTTAATTTGATCCTTGAGCCTCGTTCAATTGTTGCTAATAAATCGTCTTTTATGTTCAGTCGAATTGAGTCGAGTAGGCTCTAAGATTCGTTTCTTGTTTGTTGTGATCTCAAACTAGTCATGAGCACTTCTCAAGAATCGACTTAGGTTTCTGAGTCGATTCACGAGTTGACCTATGGTAATTGTTTTTCACGAGTCGACTTGTCCTTGAGCCTCATATGTAAATGACTTTCTTCTTGCTCGTAGCGGTCTTTAATTGATCACGAGTAGTTATAACATACTGATTATGATGTCTCTTAACATGCTCACTAAATTATGATCCTCTCCTGATACATTTGCTCATATGATCAATGAGGGTCTGTCTTCCTCTGATTCTGTTCAAATAATTGGCTTTGGGTCAGCCGTCAAGCAGAAAAGTCCCACTCATGATGTAGATAGTTATTCGTGGGGGGAGGTCTACTGGGAAGTAGACAAACAAGCTCTATTGTCGGGTAATCTTATGTTGGAAAACTCGAGGAATTCTTCTTGAGTAAGCAGTCCTTTTCGACTTGACCTTATACCTGGAGGTATACCACTTAGATTTTTAGATATCCTTGTATATTGAACAAGCCCCATTCCTATACCCATAATAGCTCCTCTCCTCGAGTCTCGCAAGGTTGTAACTGTAGCATGTCTTTTAGTTAGAGTTGTTGTTCTAAATCCTTTTTCTTATGCCCCTGCACCCGAGCTCAAGGGCTTTAGGGCGTACAACAGACTGCCTTTCGATTCAGAGTTAGTCGCCCTCAGCCACAATGATAACTTCGCAAACCCTTCTTGTGGTTGTTATACATTCTACATAGATCAAATAATGTTTGGTCTCCGTTTTCCTATTCAACGCAAGTTGCTGATAATAGTAACTTGTATAATGTCCCCATAAATCAATTCACTCATAATGTTATTCGCATAACGGTAGCCTTCATCATTATTTCAAAAATAAAGTTAGACAATTTCTCGCCCGAATTTTTTTTTTTTATTGTTACTTGTATAAGTTCATTAGGGACGCTCATTGTTTGGGTCGTCGCCCTGGCGTCACCTTCCTCAACGACCTCTCCTCAAATGTGGCCGAGTGGAAGTTGAAGTATTTCTACATCCGTCCTCCTCCCGATTGTTATCCTTTCACCAACATCTGGTTGACCAATAAAGTTAAACAGCGTAAGCGACCTCAGTTCGACCAATTTGCTGCCATAGTAGACGATTTGAATAAGCACACATGGAGTGCTCGTCAATTGATTAAGGATAGTTTGTTGCTTAATCAATGTGGCATATGTAAGAACGATAAAGCTCCTTGAATTAAGGATCTTGGTATGTCGTCAATCAAAAATCTCGAATTATCGTACATTAAGTTTATTCTCATTTGTGTTTACTTATTTCATATCATTCCTTCACCTCTTTGAGGCCAAGAAGCAAAAGCCAGAGGGCAAGTCTTCAAACATTCCTGCCTCTCAGCCGAATAGGGACACCGAGGCCAACTTGGGTTCAAAAGCGTTAACGGTCGAGAAGACCGGTGATCGCGATGCGAGGACCAAAAGTCCTCCTAGAAATTCGACCAGGCCTACCTATGGCTCTCACTCACGCAAACGGATTCCTGACCCAAACGATATCAAGCTTGTGCCTGACTTGGCCAAACGCCAGAAGGTCAAAGAGAAGGAAGTAGAGAGCCCCGCTCCTTCTCTGATTAAGGTTCTCTGGAGAAACCTTCTCGCCTCCACAATAATCCAGACGGTCATGGGATCACAGAATATTTCCTCTCGACTCTTCCCGAGGCCGAAAGAGCTCAGGCCGATGTCAACCCTTACGATTGAGCTTGTTACGCTGCTCGACTCTTGCCAAGCGTAAAGCTCATATTAATGTTTTTATACATTTTGTTAAGAATTAATTGTTTTTTCCTAACTCCCTATCGCTTTCTGACATCTCCTCGCATGTATTCTCCCCACTATGGTGGACGAGATTTCATCTTTTCATTGCAACATGAAGGCTTTGAGGGAGAAATATGAGGCTAAGGTGAAAGAGCTCGATGAAGGACCAAAGAGCTCGAGGCTGCGAGGGCTGTGATTACTCGACTGAAGGCTGAGAGCCATGGCCTATCAAAGATTGAAAAGCTAAGGGTCGATCTCGAGAAGGCTCACGAGGAGGCTCTGGTCGAGAGCGAGGCGGAGCTCCTTGAGGAACGAGACCTTCCTTAAATCTCTCATGGGCTTCGTCTTTCTCGAGACCTACCATCAGGAGGTCGTCGAGGAGTTCTGCAATTCCCATGCCTTCCTTGAGAAGCTCTGCTCCACGACCCTGCAGTACTACAACTTTACATGTGATGCTTGAGAGTCGACCATGGTCGGGTCAGAGTTCGAGAAGAAACTAGACCGCGAGGAGGTCAAGAAGCTCTTGTCATTCCTCACACGGTGCGATGCTTCTTTTCATCATGGTCATCAGTGGTGGGTTGACCTCGAGCCTAAGGCCATTCTGAGGGCCGAGTTGGTTGATCGACTCGAGGTGCCCGCCACTCCTCTAAATGGTCCAATCAAGCTTGTGACACCTAGTGGGGCTGACCATGAGGAGGCTGTTAACGAGGTTGAAGAGGATGAGAAGACTGCATCGCTTGAAGCCTCGAGGCACGGGAAGACAAAAACTATTGCTGCAAAGGAGAATGTGAATGACGAGATGGCCACTGCTGACTCTTAGATACTATGCTTGTGTTTTTGAATTGTAATGGTTATATTGCCGAATGTTTGGAAGCATCTGTTCTCGAACTATGTTTTTATGTTGTCTATAATAGGTCGAGACGACTTGCTTTGTATGAACGACTTTCAGCTTATCAATATATATTATCTTTCCTTCTTGCCTTTATGATTGTCTCATCTTGCAACTTATAAGTCACTGTTTGTTTCAACATTTAATTTCTTTCCTTTTCGCTTGTCAAGATCATGATCTTAAGTCGCGATGTGTGATGATTGTTAGGTCGTGATGACCAGGCTATAGTAGTTCGTCACGCTTTTCATTTTTAATAATCTTGCAAATACTTGTTCGATTGTTCCTCGACGTGATATCTCTATGATTTATTAAATGAGTCTTCAATTTCTTGCTAAGATTTGAGTCGTAATCGTTGTTTTGTCGTTATTGACTTTGATTCGTGGATATACTCAACCGGGCTTCGCCCAACCCAGCTTGCCAGCTGTTCAAAGTTGAAATCAGTGGGCAAGTTTCTTAGCAGCCTCATAGCTGCTAACTCGCAAAAGTTTTTCAACTCTACTTCTCCCAATCCAGCTTCCGAGTTGTTCAAAGTTGGAATCAGCGTTTAAGTTTTTTAGCAGCCTCGTAGCTGCTAAATCTCAAAAAAATTTCAACTCGACTTCTCATAACCCAGCTTGTGAGCTGTTCGAAGTTAGAATCAGTAAACAGGTGTTAGTAGCTTCATAGCTGCTAACTCCGAAAAATTTCAACTCGGCCTCTCCCAACCCAGCTTGCGAGCTGTTTGAAGTTGGAATCAACGAGCAAGTTTTAGCAGGTTCATAACTGCTAACTTCAAAAAATTTCAACTCAATTTCTCTCAACCCAACATGCGAGTTGTTCGAAGTTATTATGGTTATATCAGTTACCAATTATTGTACTTGAGCTAAATATATATCAAAGAAATGGCCACGTTACAATCTAGTCTAACAAGAAAAAAAAATTAAATTGAATTTTTCCATAGATCCCTAGATAGCTACCAAATTTATGATTCCAATTGGGAGCAAAATGATGAAATGTATATGCCCACTCTCTAATTTAGGGTCGGTTTTTAGTAGGGTTTTGAGGAACAAATATGACATTGGACCACATTTATTGGACCATTTGACACATGGTACATTATGTAGACACACACATTATAACATTAAGAAAGATATTTATTAGGTCTATGTGATGATGTATAATTTATTTTATAAAAAGCACCTAATTTTTTTTTTTTTTTTTTTTTTTTGTTAAATAAGGGCAAACAACTAAATAATTAAAATTATCCTACTCTCTTCATGCATGACTCTTAAGTGTCTTTAACACCAAGCATTTAGTGGCTCAAAGCAATGACATTGAATCTCCCAAGGGAGAAAAAAAAATAGGAGACATTGTAAACTTTGATACCAAATAGAAGCTATGTATCATATTCATATGGCCCAAAAAAAAAAAAAAATAATAATAATAAAATAAAATAAAGAAAAAAAAAAAAGATGATAAAGGATGTCCCCCAAGATTGTTGGTCAGTTAAAAATTAGGAGAATACATAGCATGGCCATACTTGCAATAATGTATGATATATCCACTGATGTTGTAAGCATGACATTATCAATAGTAAGCAATGAATTATTATTATTATTATTATTATTATTATTATTATTATTATTATTATTATTATTATTATTATTATTATTATTATTATTCTTCACGAACATGGTCCATATGGGGTAATCCAGTTTGCCCATGGCTTGTTCTTCGATCGGCCTCTCTAGAAAAAGTTCACATGCATGATATTTAAATGTTTATTATATGCTTTGTAAAAAAGTTATACTTTTATGTCTTAAATAAATTAATATGATAAATTCGCATATATTCACTTCTTGAAATAAAAAAACAGAGAAAAATGCGACATTGTTAAGTTGTTTTTTAGCCGAGTCCAAAGATCTACCTCGGGTAGTCTTCTCGAAGGGAGCTGATTCGAAGCGTCGTTTATGCATCAGTTGCCAAAAGCACAAAAACAAAATACAAAATCCTAAACATACTAATCAATTTGATCGCGGTTGAATTAAGACTAGAGTACCTAAGAAAACGAGGACAATTAACTAAAGATGCAAGTTTGGAAGAAAGATATAAAATTTGGTCACCTGGAGTCTCCTTGACACGAAAAATTAAAAATTAAACAAAGAGAAGCATTCTAGCACTAAGGTTCTAGGAAATTAAATCGAGCCTTCTACCTAAATGATCATCTCTTGCACGGCCGCGAGACGGGACTCGCTGCAAGTGTCCTGCATGCTCCCTCGGCGTATCGGATCTCGCTGGTCATCTTGTAGGCTCTCTCACACGGTCGCGGGCTGGCTCTCACAGCGAGTGCTCGGCTTGTCTCGGCACCTATCGCGGTCTCACGGGTCTTTACTCGCATCGAGTGCATGGGTCTCGCTAGGTGCCTCTCGTGTGCTCGCGGGCGAGTTCTCAGTTCTGCCTCGGATCTCGACTTTCTCTCTCACACGACTCGGGTTGTTTGGATAATGGCTCACAAAAATCTCGGGATGGCTCGACAGGACTCGGATGGCTCTTCCTCCTTAACTTTTGAATCATGGACCTAATAACACCAATATAGACAAGAAAGTACGGCACAACACAAAAACACACGATAAAAGAAAAAAATACACGAACACGAAAAAATAAACCGATCAACACTAAAACAAACTTAAAAATACTCAACTAAGGCACATAAAATACACGAAAAACACCACAAAAGCAAAACAACATACATAGTTTTGGGAAAAAAAATAATATAAAATGAAATCTTTAGGTGCTTTTGGAATATAACTCTATATATGCTTGTGATTTATATGTAAATGTTTTAATAAAGAAATATATTAATAAATACAAATAACTATTTAGTATAAAACAATTAAAAAAGTTCAAAATCAAAAGGCCTAATTACTAATAAAACCATGACTTTTTTTTTTACCGAAACGATAGAGGATTTATATTAATAAAAGCGCACACAAAGTGCGAAAAGAAAACAACCAAAAGTTGAATAGTACAACGAGAGGCTATAAAATTGGGAGGCATATCCGAAGATCGCCTAGAACCGGCTAGCAACGCTAGAATGACTAACTCGCAACTACTAAAAAACAACTAACACAAATAACAACTAAGACAACTAAAAAGATCCCAACTGGATAATACCCGAGTGTCTGATCACAACAGGATAATAAGGTGACACTCGTGTGTACTGAGACCATATGGCTCAAACCAAAAACACAAACCTAAACAACACGAACACAAGCACAAGAGAACAAACTAAGAAAAAGGGACATAATCTACTAACAAACAAGGCTCTTCCCCAGATGGGGAGCCAAACCCAGCACAAGGCACAGTCGAAACAAGGGCAAACCATCCCACGGCTTCACCCGAAATCCAGAGCGCCACTCCTGCCACTGCCTAATGCCTAGCAAAGGATGAGTCCCGAACCTCTAACCACTCCGAGAATGAAGTCGACCCATAGCCGGAGGAGAATTGACCAGCCCCCCACACACCAGCTACTCGAGATCCGGCCAACACCACTGGCCTAGATTCGGGCGTGTCGGCATCCTAAAGCCACAACACAACGGGAATAGAAACCGAGAGCAAAAGTTGGTCCTCCTCAGCCCCGGCCACCGCGACTCAGACGAGCCGAGCAACCAGAACGCACCCAGCACCCCCACCACACACCACCTTCCTGCAATCAACCCCAAATCGGAGAACCTATCGGAGCCACCGACGACTACCCAGCTGAGACAGGCAACCAAAGGACGCCGGTAATCCTCTGTCGGGGTTGAGAATCGGACACAGAATGACAGAGGAGCCGTCGAACTCGTCGTTGACCACCAAACCGGGGAGGAGCCGACTAAGGGACGTCGGGAATCTACATACTAAGCCGAGCTTACCTGAAGAGGAACACGATTTGGGCGTGGACGCGCTGCTACGGGTCATCCGCCGGTAAGGGTACGGCTCCTCGCCGGGGAAGGCTCTCTGTGGCGGAGATTCGGCGAGAGGGAAGTTTAGGGATAGGGTTTTGCAAGAGGAAATCGATGATTCAAACCATGACTTTTTCGGTTTTTGCAAATTATATGCACCACTTTTAAAATTAGCAAATATATACACCACTTTAACTATTGTTGGCAATTCAAATCACATGGTCCAATTTCGGGCTTTGTCTACTGACATGCCTATTTTCTATAAAAAAAATTAAATGGCATCGGGGTTTGAACTTTAGACCTCAAGGTTGCATGATGGCATTGTAACCACCCAACCAATCTAAGTTGGATGTTAAATTTAATAGCATTTGATATATAATAACGCTACGTATGAATAAATCAAATTAAACTTTAAAGATAATGTAAATTGTGTTAAATTATAAAAATATCATATAAAATTATAATAATTAAAATATAATAAAAAAAACTCATATAATATTAAACGAAAAAATAAAGTAAGATAAAATAAGTATTAGAGTGCATTTAAATTCAATGAAATTTAAATAAATTTATATTTTTCTTATTTACTTAAATTTATTATTTATATAAATTTGAAAATAAAAAATAATAATGATAAAATTAAATCCCCCTATATATAACTAGTACGAATCCCGTGCGATGCACGGGTAAGAGGTATTTATTAATATTTTTAAATTAAAAATACTCATTAAATATTACTTATGAGTTAAAACTATGGAATAAATATGTAATAAAATTTACCTATATTAATTTATTGAAAGGGTTATATGAAAGTTCAACATAAAACATGTCTATTTATAATTAGTATACATCTCATACGATACATGTAATTAATAATAAAGTTACATTACATTCATTCCAAAATGATTGTCATTTTATTATTATTCAGAAATTTGATTTGACTACAATGTGATCCATAAATAAATATCTTAGTAAAATTTTATCATATATTTGAAAATCTATGTGAATAATAAGTATAATTATGAAACTTATATTTTTTTATTAATTAAAATATTTGTTTGTATAAACTATCCAAATAAAAAATAAATTAAATAGTTGAGTAATTTGCTGAACTCTATTTATTGTTGTTACCTTATCGTCGAAATTTATAAACTAATCCTCTAGAAATAAATTGCAAATTTTGAATTTTATTAACCAGTATTTGTTCAAAGATCTTCTGAATTTCAAGAGGGAACATACCAATTTACCGAATTATCATCAATATGTTATGACAGTTATTATGAGAATACGTTTATATTTGAGAATTACATCACATTGATTTGATAACAAATCAACCTAAAATACGATTTTCATACCTATGCCAAAAGTTTCTAACTGCACTTCTATTCATGCAAAATAAAATTCATATCCTTTAAATTTGAACATCTCATACCAAAATAAAATCGTCTACTTTATACCATAAAATCGGAATTTATTAAGAACAACACATTTCCTACCAAAAATCGTCCATTTTATACCAAATAAGGATTTATTAATTTTGTCAAATTTATACTATAAAAATTTATTAATTTTTAGATATATTTAAAGAAGTCTAAGTATTAAAAAACAGAAGTTAATAATTATGATAATTTTGATAACTACAAAAATATAAATGGATAAATATGCATGCAATTCAATTGGTTTGATTGATTGATAATCTTCATTCAATGAATATCTACTATTAGTTATTTGCTTTTTGTGTGATACAATATATTCATTTCGTAATAGTTGTTACATAAAAAATAAACAATAAATTTATATTTAAATAATATCCGTATTTTTTATTAATTATGATTATGATATAAAATAAATTGTTATTTAACAATACAATTATAAAAACCTCAACAAATAAATCTATCAATCAATACCAAAATGAGGATTCATTAATTTTTCCAAAACAACCATAAATAAATCTCACGTTTTCAAGAGATGATTTGATTAAATATGATTACCATATTAATCTCCCAATCCATACCAACAAGAGGATTCATTAACTTTTCCAACACAACCATAAATAACTTCGGTCCACAATATACCAAAAAAGAACATATTTAGTTTGCCAACACGATACCATAAATTGAATAATATATTTCTAAATTTAGTAAATAGGATTTTTTTGCGGGAAACAATTACTACTTTAAAAATAATCAAACCTTTTTATATCCCTCCTATATATAATTCCAGAATGCGATGAGCCTACATAGCTGCTTCTGGTGCTTCGAAATCCTACTTGGCGAAGAATCATGATTCGTAATTAGTTTGGACAAATAATATTGATATATTAATAATTAATAATCTAGGTTCGGACATTCTATATATATTATTTAGTTAACTTAGGTATTTTAATATCACTTGTACTAATATAACCCTTTAATTCTTTGTAATTTTACATAGTGAGACACTAAGTGACTAATATATCCCTACTTTTGATTTGTTTCCTTCAATTAGTTATTGAATTGTAAATGTATTTTAAAAGTTGATAACTTTTGTATTTCTTATCGGTTTTATATATATAATATATCAAATTAATCATCTTTTAATGATCTTCGATTTGACATCCATATTGTATATATGAAATAAATGAATTATATTTATCTTTATAATAATAAAAAATAATAATACTTATTAAAATTTGTTAGAAAAATAAAATTATTTCTCAGTTGATATATTTATGTTTAACGTAGTTATATGTTGTAAATTTAAAAAAAAAATATTATAATATAACACAAGCAAGTCACACAAATAAAAAGTATCATACTAAATATATAATAATATATATATATATATATATAAAAGGTATTTAAAAATTTAACTATTTCTTTCTCATTAGTTTTAGATTTTAAGAAAAAATTAGCAAACACACGCGTAATACACGGTTGTACTAGTATATATAGATTCTCGAATGCACTGAGCCTACGTGGCTGCTTCTGGTGCTTCGAAATTCTACTTGGTGAAGAATCATGCGTTGTAATTAGGTTTGAACAAATAATATTGATATATAAATAATTAATAATAGGTTCGGACATTCCGTAAATATTATTTTGCTAACTTAGGTATTTTAATATCACTTGTACTAATATAACCCTTTAATTCTTTATAATTTTACATAGTGAGACACTAAGTGACTAATATATCACTGACTTTTGATTTATTTCCTTCAATTAGCTATTGGATTATAAATATATTTTAAAAGTTGATAACTTTTGTATTTCTTATCGGTTTTACATATATAATATATCAAATTAATAATCTTTTCATGATCTTCGATTTGACATCCATATTGTATATATAAAATAAATAAATTATATTTATCTTTATAGTAATAAAAAATAATAATATTTATTAAAATTTGTTAGAAAAATAAAATTATTTCTCAGTTGATATATTTATGTTTAATGTAGTTATATGTTGTAAATTAAAAAAAAAAAATTATTACAATATAACACAAGCAAGTCACACAAATAAAAAGTGTCATACTAAATATATAATAATGTATATATTTTTATAAAAGGTATTTAAAATTTTAACTACTTTTTCTCATTAATTTTAGATTTTAAGAAAAAATTAGCGAACACCCGCGTAATACACGGGCGTTGTACTAGTATATATAGATTCTCGAATGCGCTGAGCCTACGTGGCTGCTTCTGGTGCTTCGAAATCCTACTTGGTGAAGAATCATGCTTCGTAATTAGGTTTGGACAAATAATATTGATATATTATTAATTAATAATATGTTCGGACATTCCGTAAATATTATTTAGCTAACTTAGGTATTTTAATATCACTTGTACTAAT
>CACSLK010006441.1:8134307-8154572 GCA_902706635.1 Striga hermonthica
TTGCATATATCTTTTCCTAATTGCAACATATCAGTTGTTTATTAAAAAAAATCAGATTGCATAGAAATTGGGTTAATTTAGGTAAAATTCGGCATGGCAATTTTGTAAAAATCAAAATTCTCTCATTTTTTATCAAAAAAATTATTTACCATAAAATCGAGAATTTTTTGATTTAGTAAAAATACTATAACATGTATCTTTACTTAATTGCAACAGATCATGTTTATTAAAAAAAATTGGATTGCATAGAAATCGGCCCAATTTCAAATTGATAATTGAAATTTATAAATCTCATATCATTTGGCTACTACTTTCTTTAGTTTGATTTTTCTTTTTTAAACATAAAATAGAGTTAGATAATATTAATTTAAAATTCAAAATGAAATCGGATTGGAACATCCTAAAAATTTGGGTTTTGTTTAATTCTATATAATACAAATATGAAATTGTTTGCATACACATACACAATTTTTTCTTTCCTTAACTTAAATCATTTATAATTTTAAAATAATAAGACTAAAGATTATCAAGAAAGACGTTTTACAATCTCCGTTATATTTGGCTATGCGATATTCATAAAACCAGTATAAATCATATCATATATATCCTGAAAAATAATTTAATTAATTTATTTAAGCCTATTTTGAATCCTAATATATATAGGTGTCAAGTGTTTATTTTCTTAAATACAGTTTACACAGAGGTACGTTGTTTTCTATTTAATAATATATAAGTTATATTTTGTTTTATTCCAATACGTGGTTTTGACTTTCTTCCAATTAATCATCCAAATATAAATGTTTACCTTAATAAAATTAGTCAGTGCATCGCACGAGTACCGCACTAGTAACTATCAAAGTGGTCATTAATTTAAATGGTGCCCGTATTTTTACACTAAATCTGCCAAAAAATATATTTTTAATTATATTTTTAAAATTCTATATGAACAAAACTAATATTATTTACAACTTCATTTTTGATTCATTTTTTTCTTTTTAAAAACAAAATAATTTTTATTGTATTGTGATTTTATATTATATTTATATAGTCAATGTCTCACATTTATTATTTTTTCAACTATTTTAAATTTATATAACTGATAATTTAGAATTTACGCAGAAATGTATTATTTTCTAACTTTATGAAATACGGAATTATTTTATTATATTTAATTATAATATTATTTTATATTTACTATTTTAAATATCATAATAACATTCAATTTTTGTATATAATCTATTTAAATTGAGAAATAATATTTTATAATAATTCTTATAATTTATTTATGTAATGTTATCCAAAATTTATGGAAAAAACAATAAAATAATTATTTTATGGTGTATTAATGAATTATATTTTTGTTATTTTATATAATAATTTATATTGTTATAAGATATTTTTAAAATTGTGTTGATAATAAAATTGATTTTATTTATAAATATAGATGAAAGTATTTTTTATTTTATACATGCAATACAGATATCAAATCAAGATCGTTAAAATATGATTACTTTGGTAGATCATATATAACAAACAAAATATATATAAACAAATTATAAAGTTTTAAAAATAAAATGAATCAATATCTACAATAATTAATATATGAATTAAATAAAAAAAAGTAAGAGTGGTATATGGTAATTTAAGAAAAAATGAAAGCCAAAAATAGTTTATGATAATTGCTAAGCCTAATAGTCAAAATCAAACCTGAACATGTGTTAGTACGAAACACCAATTCATACTAAACAAGCTTTACGAAGCACACGAGTCTACCCGATTGTGTGTTACTAAAGTATTACCATATGAAACTAGACTACTCAGAAATGTGTCAAATTACTAGCGCTTTAATCAGTGGGCCAAGTTCAACAATTTTTACCAATATGTCCTGTAAATCTGATTAATCTGATGTGAATATGCCTACCAGCACTCATGAAAGACCATACTATCCTCCCTATATAATTCCCGAATGTGTTGAGTCTACGTGACTGCTTTTGGTGCTTCGGAATCCTACTTGGCGAATAATCATGCTTCGTAATTAGGTTTGAACAAATAATATTGATATACTAATACTTAATAATCTAGGTTCGGACATTCCATAAATATTATTTAGCTAACTTAGGTATTTAGTATCACTTGTACCAATGTAACCCTTTAATTCTTTGTAATTTTACAAATTGAGGCACTTGACTAATATATCCTTCACTTTTGATTTGCTTCCTTCAATTAGCTATTGAATTGTAAATGTATTTTAAAAGTTGATAACTTTTGTATTTTTTATCGACTTTACATAAATAATATATCAAATAATAATTTTTTGATGATCTTCGATTTGACTTCCATATTGTATATATGAAATAAATAAATTATATTTATCTTTATAATAATAATAATAAAATAATAATATTTATTAAAATTTATTAAAAAAAATAATATTTATTAAAATTCATTAAAAAAATAAAATTATTTCTCAATTGATATATTTATGTTTAACGTAGTTACTAGTACAACACCCGTGTATTACACGGGTGCTTGTTAAAAAATTATATTTAAATTTTAAAATTAATGAGAAAACTATATTAAATTTAGTTTACTTTTTTACCAAAAAAATATAATATTATATATTTTAGAATGATATGTGTTACTTATGACTTACATGTGTTATATTATATTAGTTTTTATAACTTATATCATATAACTAAATATAAATATATTAGTTTATAAATAATTTTATTTTTCTAATTAATATTAAAAATAATTTTATTATTGTTATAAAGATAAATATAAATTATTTTTTTATACATACAATATGGATGTTAAATCGAAGCTCATCAAAAGAAGATTAATTTGATATATTACATATATAAAATGATAAAAAATGCAAAATTTATTAACTTTTAAAATATATATATACAATTCAATAATTATAATAAGGAATGATATTAAAATGCAATTAATACATGTTAATGATCATAAATAATCAACGTATTTATGGTAATCCGAACCTACTTATTTTTAGTTTGGAATTAAATTAAAATTTACCCAAGCCTAATAACAAAGCATGTAATTTTGCCACATAGGATTCCGAAGCACCAGAAACAGACACGTAGGCTCAGCGCGTTCTGGATTAATATATAGAGGGAGGGGATATGTTGTAAGTTAAAAAAACTATTATAATATAACACATGTAAGTCGCACAAATAAAAATTATAATACTAAATATATAATATATATATATATAATATATTTAAATTTTCAATTACTTTTTCTCATTAATTTTAGATTTTAAGAAAAAAATTAGCAAGAATTCATGTAATACACGGGCGTTGTACTAGTTAGTAACAATAGACCTATCTTTAAGGAGATGCTACGATCCCGTTACGGAACAATTCCGTCGGGTTTGTAGCCGTTAGATCATTATGTAATAGTCGGGGATAGTAGATCTAACGTCTACAAATTCCGATAGAATGTTCCATAACGTGATTGTAACATTTCCCCTATCTTTATCAATATAAAAAATCCTTAAACTGTATTTTATTATTTTTTTTATATTTTAAACGTGACTATAATTTATCACACCTATTTGTCCTTGACATTTATAAAATTTTCATATAAATGAAATTATTCAAACTTGAGAGATTTTCATCCTCACCCCCAAATCCCAATCAGATATGTTTATATTTTGCTAAACAAAGACAGCTCCTGACTGAATTTATTACAGAGATTCTCCACAACAGTTTCAAAAGTACACAATATTCTGCCTGCCCTTTTGGGCCTTTTCCCCTTAAAATAATTGAAAACAAAAATTGTAAAGAGAAAAAAAAAATTGGATATTATTTTTATTTGGTAAAATTATATATTCAGTCCCAAGATTTTAATTTTTTATCTTTTGATCCTGTAATTTAGTATTTTGTTGTAATTTTTTTGAGACAGAAATTGCAACAAAATTTAAAAATAGAAGACTTAAATTACTAATCAAAAATATTTTTTATTAGCAATTTAAGTCCTGTAATTTTAAATTTTGTGGCATTTTCAAATCCAAAAAACTGAAATTGCACTGAATTTTAAAAGCATAGGATCAAATAACAAAAATGTTCAATTCTTAGAATTAAAAACGTCACTCGATTTGTACCAAAAAAAAAAAAACGTCACTCGATCAAACCAACAAGACTAAAAATTGCAATTTTGCCTTTTTATTTTATATTGTTATTAAAAACAAAAAGAAAAAGAAAAAAAAAGACAAAAAAAAAACAGCATCCCCACCACACACACACACACAGGGGCAGCCATGGCAATTAATCACAAACTCCAGGCCTGTTTTCCATCACCCCACCTCTCATTGGTTAATCATCATGGCGCATTTTAGCACACTCCCTCTCATCACCCCCATTAAAGCACACCCCACAAAAATTTAAATTAAATAAAAAAAAATAATAAAGAAAAAAAACGAAAAGCAGCACCAATAAAATACCATCATTCTTTCACTCTTTGCACACTGAAGAAGCACAGAGCTCTTTTAAAAACACACACAAACACCCACACAACACAGAGACGCTCAGAGTGATTAATTTCCCTCCTCAAAAAACCAGTTGAAAAAGCTCTGATCTTTTCAAATCCCTCAAAAAACCCAAGAAACCCTGAAAAAAACCCAAGTTTTTTTTTTTTTTTTTCCTTTTCTTGAGGTTTGATATGGAGAAAGTTCTTGTCTTGGTTGTTAACTGCGAGCTTAAGGCTTGTGGGATAGTGTAAAGTTCTCAATTTGTCTTCATTTTTCTTCCATTTTCTGTTCATTTTTTTTTTTTCTCAAACCCCTTTAATTTTCTATCTCTCTCTCTCTCAATAATGGGTTGCAAGAACATGTTAGCCGGAAACTTGGATCCGGAAAGAAAAAGGAGCGGTGGTCTGAGAACTAAACAGGCCGGACGTGGGTCTTGCAGAGGGAGTTAGGCTAAGGCGTATTTTTAGTTATTGTTTACTTTGAGGGCAAAAAAAAACTATCTTTTTTGAAGAGAAGGGCAAAGAGTATATGTTGGTCTCTCTTGGAGAGATATAAATCAAGTCACTTGGTCCTCTTTGGTGAATCTTGATTCAAGAATACTCAGTAAATATATTGTTACTCTTGTTTTTGGGGCATTGTACCTTTTTTTTACTGCAATGGGGTACTTGTTGAAAGAAGCTCTGAAGACTCTCTGTGGGGTTAATCAGTGGTCTTATGCTGTTTTCTGGAAGATTGGCTGCCAAAACCCCAAGTGAGTTTGTTTATATGTTAACATGTTTTCTCACCTTTTTGTTTCTGATTAATCAAGAAAAAAAAGATGATCCTTATATTTGCCTTTGAAATTGCCTTTCTTGCTTTTATTCTGCTCTTTTTTTTGGCCTTTAGTTTAGGTTAATAAGGAAAATAAAGGTGGAAGAAAACTTTAAAGCTATTTATCCTAGCATTTCTGTTTGTTTTTCACCTCTTTAACTCCAACTAGAAGGAACTTAATGAAAATTTTCAGTTAAATTTTAGGACTTTACAAAGGTTCCTGTTGATTTATCTCTTTCTTGAAATTCTTATATATTTGACTAACTTAGAGAGTATTGTTTGGCACTTTGATCTGTAATTATAGGGTTAAAGTTGCCTAATTTTGTTGGTTAACAATATATGTTTTGAAAAGTCACAAGATTTACTGGTTATGGTTGTCTTTTTCCTTTGATTCCTCTTGCTTCATGATTTGATAAGTGATATCTCTTTCACTTTCTTTAAGGTTTGGAATTATCTTGGTGGGTCTGTTATAATTTGTCTTGAAAATTTCTGTAAGAATTCTAGATTTTTGTTCTCATATGGTGAAACCCTTTCAAGTGTGATAGATTTTATGCCAAATGCTGAGGTTGTACTTCTTGTTTGCATCCCATTTGTACCTTTTCTCTTGTCTCCCATGAATTAATTCCCTGTTTGTTTGCTGAATTTGCTGTAGTTATCTATTTTCTATACTTAATTCAATATTTTTAAAAGATTCAAGAATGTTGATAGTGAGCTTTTACCGTGATTTTCTTTCCCAGGCTTTTAATATGGGAAGATTTTTACTACGAAACTGCATCATGTTCACGGCTAGCTGGAAATCTAAATCCAGAGAACACGTTTCGTGACTTCGGTACTTCTTGGGTTTCAACCGAATCTTGCGGTTTACAGTCGAGCGTTCAGGCAGCGGACAAGGTTCATTTTCTTGTAAACAAGATGATGATGGACAATCAAGTTAATATTGTCGGAGAAGGGTAACTCATTTCTTAAACCTTGGTCATTGTAATTCATGCTTGAAGTCATGGAGAAACCTCTTATTATTTCCTTCTTTTTTTTTTTCGACTAATGTGAACTTTTTGTGTGATTTTTTCTCAGGTTAGTTGGAAGAGTTGCATTTACTGGAAACCATCAGTGGGTCCTAGCTGAGAACTGCTTTAGAGAAGCTCAGCCACCAGAGGTATGATGAGAGTGCTTTGCAACACTTAAAAAAAAAGAAGTGTACTCAGCTTTTGGCTGGAAAAAAAAAAAAAGAAAAAAGAAAAAAGAAGAAGCTTATTTTAGTGTTTTATATGGAAACTTATTTTAGTTGTATTATTCAGCTGATACTGCTTCAAATCTTTCATTTTACGACTTTTTTCAATACATCTATCGCAAACAGGAGTAATCGTTCGAATGTCCTTATGAGCCTTGTTTTTGTGTATTTTAAAGAGTGAATTGTTGCAGAACATTCTCAATCACTGCAGTGTTAACTCCCATCTTTTGTTCTAGTTAAAATAGGCTGCTCGAGAAAGTCTCAATATATGTTAGGTTCTACTTGATTTTCTAGTTCATGAATGTTTGGTTGTTTACATGTCTCTTTTATCTATAACAGAACTCGTTATCAATTGTTTGCCTTTACAGGTTCAAAAGGAGGTGTGCCTACAATTTGCAGCTGGTATGCAGGTATGAAACCGATATTTTTTTTCTTTGTTTATTTTCTTCATTTATTTTTCCTTTTTTTAATAAATTTATGTCCTGTGGTTTGGTGGTTTAACTAATACCTCCTTTTTACCCTGATCAGACGGTTGCTGTCATTCCCGTTCTGCCCCATGGTGTTGTTCAATTTGGTTCATCCTTGACCGTAAGGCCTTTTCTTTTCGCTATTCTCGTATACTCATATTGCTAAAATGATATGAAAGACTTGAATAAGTTATAATTGTTATGTACCGTACACTTCACTTGTAACAATAAAGGCACATATAGGCCCTTAATATTCTTTAGTTAATGTAGTTTTGTTTTTCTTTCTGTTTTTTTGAAGCAAAACTCGATCTTTGTTTCTCTTTCAGATAATGGAGAATATGGGGTTCGTAAATGACGTGACATCACTACTACTTCAACTCGGATATCTTAACGAACTACCTAAAGAACACACTCCGCATTCGGTCAGCCCACCTTGCTCGTTCGACAATTTCAACTATGTTTCAAACTCGGCCGAACCTTCTATGATTGACTGCCAAACAAATTTGGTGGCAAAGGCTGAAGTTTTTCCCTCCAACTCAGAAATGTGGTCATCTCTAAGCTTACCTTCAAATATGGACAGTAGCAATATAAGATGCACAGAACCAAAAATGTTGTTCAATACCCCAAGCTCGTCCTCTTCTCTTTTGATGCCCTCACATAGAACGAATCTCAGCTCGATGTATTATTCTGATGAAGGAAACAATAATTCAAAGAACCTGTCTTCTAGTGAGCTAAAAAATGTCATCTTTTCCAAATCAGATACGAATCATACGGACGAGAAGCTTAGGAAAAATGAGTCGAGCGTGGTTAAGAGAGAGTTAGAACAGAATGCAATTCAGGCTTTTAATATTGGCAGTTTTGTGGACGGCAATGAGAAACAGAATTCCGGAGATGATTTGTTCGACGTTTTGGGAGCTGACTTCAAGAATAAATTATTCAATAGTTCCTGTAATAATAATGAGTTTAGTAATAATTTTCCATCCATTACTAATAGCCGAGGAAATTCAGAAAGTGGGATTTTTTCCTCGACTAGTTCTACTGACCATCTTCTAGAGGCTGTGGTTTCTAAAATTCCCCATCCAACCAAACGTGGTCTTGATGACAGTGTTTCTTGCGCGACCACTTTCACGAACATTAGTAGCTCATCCGAACCGAATTCTTGTTCGTTACCTTATGGCCGGTTCGGGATTTCGGATCGCATGAAGGGGGAGCTGTTTGGGGTGCCGAAATTCATGGCCAAAGCGGGGTCAATGAGTTGTGGCTCGTTGGGAATGGGGCCCACAAAGGAAGAGTCAGGGGCTTACTCTCAAGGGAGCTCGATTTTTGGGTCGCAAATAAGTTCGTGGATTGCGAGGGATCAGAAGGGGAAGCAGGCTACGAGCTTGTCCACTGGATATTCGAAGAAAACGGACGAGGGGAGTGGTAAAACGGGTCGAAAGAGGCTTAAACCCGGAGAAAATCCCAGGCCAAGGCCAAAAGACCGGCAGATGATCCAAGATCGTGTTAAGGAACTAAGGGAGATTGTGCCCAATGGGGCAAAGGTAATTTTGTTTGTTAATTTTCATGTTTTTTATTACAAATGGGTTGTTGTATTACTTCATTTTATTATAAATGCATTTTGGTCTTTTTATATTAATAACACGTCCCTTTTTTTTCGGGTGGATTGATATGACAGTGTAGCATTGATTCTCTACTCGAGCGTACTATCAAACATATGCTTTTCTTGCAAAGCGTGACGAAGCATGCGGACAAGCTGAAACAAACTGGAGAGTCTAAGGTGTGAAATCCTATCGCAAACTATTTTTAATTCAGTGCTGCAGTTTATGTTTCATTTTTTGTCGTACAAATTGTGCAGAGAAAAGTTGGAAGTGATGAACACTTGTAGAGTACATCATTTACTGTATTTACAAGAAAGTGATAATCAGTGTTTGCTAAGGTTCTAAAAAAACTGTAAATCATGCAAATATTAATGTTGTATTATATGAATTTGTTTTGTGTGTCAGATTATCAGCAAAGATGGTGGTTTGCTCTTGAAAGAGAATTTTGAAGGTGGAGCTACGTGGGCCTACGAAGTAGGCTCACAGTCAATGGTCTGTCCAATCATAGTCGAGGACCTAAATCAGCCACGTCAAATGCTCGTTGAGGTAAAGTAACACAGACCGCCTCGAATCCAAGGCTCCAACTCATGATTTTATCCACTGGCAGGCCATTGTTTTCTTGAAGTTGCACTAACCAAATGCTTTGCCTTTCCTTTTAATTAACAGATGCTCTGTGAAGAAAGGGGTTTGTTTTTAGAAATCGCAGACATAATTAGAGGACTGGGGTTAACCATATTGAAGGGAGTCATGGAGACTCGAAAAGACAAGATTTGGGGGCGCTTTGCTGTTGAGGTAATTTAATTTTTGTTTATATCGACAAATTTTATTCTTATTCAAGCATGTTTAGTTTTTATCTTTTCTTTCTTTATTTTGCAACAGGCCAATCGGGACGTCACAAGAATGGAAATATTCATCTCGCTAGTTCGCCTCTTGGACCAAACTGCAAAAAACGATTCAGAAAAGACCCGAAAAATGCCTCAACAATTTCACCAAGTCGCTCCAATTCCCGTTACAACCCACAATTTTCAATGAGTCTTGTTTGGACGTGTTGAGAGCGGGCTAAATCGGAAAAAGCTCGCCATGACTAACTCGTCTAACCGGCAAAAACAAAAAAAGTCAGCAGCTGGTAAATCATTGACTGTGTTCTGTTTGCTTATTAGGTTGCTCTGCAGTGACTTGACTTTGTGCTCTGAGAATGTAATGTGTTAGAAAAGTGGGTGGATGCAGGTTGTGGTGCACATGTATTGTATTTGCTTTCTTGTTTACTTGTTTGCATTTGTGTAATGAGTGTATAGTGTGAGTGTTGTGGGGGCAATTTGTGGTTTTATTGTAATGTTTGTTGTGTCATGTTGTGTTTTTTAAAGAGTTTTTGAGTTTATGTTATTGGCTTATGTTAGTAAGTGTTTATAGCATATAAAATTATCAATCATTAAAAAAAATAGATGACATAAAGTTTGATATAATCTTTGAACTCAATAACTTCTATTCTTACATATTAATTATATCAAAATTTAGGGCAAAATATTATGGGTGTGATTGGATATAAATTCATCTATAAAACATCAATCAAAACTTATTTAACTCAACTTTAATCTATTCTTATTATCCTCAATTTTATTCATATAATTAAATAATACTGATCAATCATTATTGCACATCACCCAACAATTTTTTTCTCTATTCATCTCTTCACATAATTTTTACCAACCTTTTCACATCATTTCTCTCGCACTTTTACATTAAATCAAATTTAATTATTTATTTTAAATATTATTTCAATATAACCTTATCCGACAACTAATTATACCACATTTTTTAAAATTAATTCTAGTTAACAGTAACAAACAGTCAAATTCATATCCAATCACTATGTACCATTACTCTAAATAATCCCATATGCCTTTGGTTCAACAAATTTGGTTTATAGGAGTTGTATTTGAATATAATCTTTTTTTTTTTTAAATTATTAAAATATCTTATTCATAGTATCTTATTTTTTTTTTCTTTTTACTTTCATCAGCATATTTTATAAATAAAAGTTAATAATTAATTTTAAATTTTCAAAAGATATTGTTCATCCATTTGTTTATTATTAATTATTAGTTAATAATTTACTACTTTTATCTCATCATCTTTGATTATTATAATTTCATTGTATAATTAATTCACAACTGAAAGCAATATATTTTTCTAATTTCCATTTTTTTAATCTTTATTAGGAATATCACACAATATACTTTTATTTTTTCAAAAATAAATAAATAAATAAATAAGTAAAAAAAAAAAGTATCCATTATAATGTCTGCAACAAGTAAATTATGAAATTAAAAGTTGGTCTCCACTCCAACTATTGTACAGCACGCCTGAGAAAACATAACTCATTTTGAGCACATCAGCTTATGCATAACAGGTCAGATAAACACTTGTATGTAATTATCTACTTGAGTTGAGAAATATAATGATCGGACACAAAATGTTAGGCGCCTCAAATCATACTGCTTTTCCTGGTAAAAGTTGCAATTCGTGTTTGTAAACCGAACTGGACATTGAACCGATAAAGTTATTTAATTTTTTAAAGTTATTTTGATAAAGTAACTGGTTTAATGGTTCACTGATCGGACCAGTGGTTGAATCGATTTAATTACATAAAAATTATTTATTTTATATGCATAATATATAATTGCATATATTTTTATTATCAATTTTGTAGTGTATAATGATATTTCTCTATATACAAAATAATTGTATATATTTTTTTATTATTAGTTTTATATGTATATTATAATTGTATGTATATTTTTATCATTATCAAATTAAACGTTAAAGTGTGAAATTTATTACGTAAGGTTTTGTATTTATTTTGTAAATTCTAAATTTGTAATTTTTTTTAGATTATAAATTTGTAAGTTTTATTTGTAAATTCTAAATTTAGATTGTAATATTAGTTTTAATTGGGCTGTTGATATTGAATTTGAAAAAGTTAGTTATTACAAAAATAAAAATAAAATTGCCCGTGAAATTTAAAATGGAAACATATTCACCAAGTTTTTTGAGCTTCCCCAATTCTTTTGAATCTTAAAACTTATAATAAATCAAACCTCACACTGCAACATTAATTAACTTAATTGGGCTTTTGGCCCAAGCCCAAGTAAAAAGCTGAAAAGTATACACTAAGAGAAATAAGAAGAATAGAAAAAGGTGGTATGAGAAGTTATTAATGGGTATTTTAAAAGAATATTTAAAATATAATATTTAAAATTGATTTCATATAAAAGTATGAGAGATGATTTGAAGTGATGGTTAATTAAAATTATGTGAGTGGATGAATAGTGAATTAAGGTTGGTGTGATGTGTATAAATGATTGGTTGATATTATTTAATTATATTAATAATATTAATGATAGTGGGGTTGAATTTAAGTTGAGTTAAAAAAGTGGTTGAGTTAAAAATGTTTAGATATTTTTACATAAATTTTGTATCCAAGCATACTCTAAAGAATACCATATCGAGAAAACAACAAAGCAATTGGGTGTTTTTAGTGAAGTCATAATATGCTAATGTGTAAAACCAGTCAGGCTTTCGTTTCGCTCTCTTCCAATGTTGATCGCCACTGCTGCTCTTGTTCTCGAAAAAAGTAACTTTTTATCTCTTATCGACCTTGCAATATTGAACAACACAATTCTCAGTAGAATAAAGAGTGGGCCTATTCGGATTGCCTTAGGCGTGCTTTATGGACGGTAGATCGTCTTTCTCAATGGGTCGTTTGCTTTTCAGTATCTCTCTCTTCTATTTTGAGGCAGTCAAGTTCCCATTTTTTTTTATGTTGTTTCCATGAATTTTGTTCCACTTTTCTTTGTATTCCTCAGTTGAAAAGATCTTCGCATTGGTGGGAACACAAGGAAGACACGCTCGGGAAAAAGTCTTCAAGGATGTGCGCATTCGCCAGTAAAGGAGCCCTTCCTCTTAGGAACTTGCGCCCATGTCTTGTTTGAATACTCCATGAAAGACATGAAAGAATCCAAATTGACAACTAAATCAGTGTGGACTGTAGAGCTCAACTGCAAAAAGACCGCATTGCCTCAAAGTTAGGTAATTTGAACGGATGGCAAGGAAGAAGTCTTGTTCTAAGGTTCGACATTTCCATTGTCGACGTAAGAAAAGTCTTCAGTCTTCGTGATCATGGTGCACGTACAAGAGATTAAGTTGCCTTTTTGAATTCTCTTTCGAACATTTTTCAGTTCATAATATTTTGAGCGACCCTCACCGGAATAAGTCACCATCTTTGGGTCATTTGTTCCTTGTCAGACTTGGTTATTGGGCTTGAAGTAATGAGCTAGCCAGTCGTATACGAAGTTCATGGGATATGTCGAGTAAACTTGAGAAGGTCTTGGGGATATCGCAATTTGGTTGAACCCTTTGTAGATGCTCGCTAGAACCATGACGACTAAGTTCACTTTCGATCCATTTACTAAGAGACTCATCATCTTAAAAGTTCTAGAACGGATGGGGTGGATGTCATCGTTAGGAAGGACGAAAAGTGAAAGCTACCATGCCATGAAAGACGCAAGATATGTCGAATCTTAATATTTTTCTTTGATGCCTAACTTAAAAAAAGGAACTTTCTCCACGGGGACCAGTCCTGGTGATTAAAAATGTCGGCAAGTGGATTATGGGTTAATTTAGGATGCTCTTGTTTGTACGGGTGGATCTCTTCTCTACACTTGGAGGAGGGGCATCATACTCTTTTGCCTTCTTTTACCAAAAGTTGATCAAATTGTCAGTGGTGAATTGGGTAAATTAGCCATGGCAGGATTTCTGTTGAAGATGGTGGAAAACATGTAGTAGGTGGTTGCATGGACGGATAAGGAATTTCACACCGCTCTTGTCAATGCTACTAAGTTCTTCAATGCTCGGGACGACCTCGTCATATAATAACCCGGATATAGGAAGACCGGCAATCGCGTGCAAGTTCCACAAAGAAATAGATAAATCGCCATACGAGGTCAGTAGCGTGTTTGTGCATCAAGATTCACATATTGCTTTGATAATATTTGAGTTGTAATTGTATGAGATTAGTGAGGCGTAGATGGAGTCGTATATCTTGGTAGAATGAAGTTTTTCTTTGCATCGACTGAGAATATCTTTGGCCCATTCCCAATAGCCATTGACATGGTAGAACTCGCCAAGGAACTTCATGAGATCTTCTTTCCATATGGCTTTTCCCTCGATGATTCGGTGACCCAAAGTATATAATAGGGGTTGTTTATCTAGCGGCTGCTGATGATGATGAGTTGTTTGCAATGCCCATGTCTTGATTTTCTTGTTGGATTGAACTTATTGAGACCACTTCTTGAAGTAGAGGGAATTTGTCAATTTTGGCCATGGAGGTGAGAACTTGTTGATGAAGGGTTGAAAGGTAGCTAGAGTCGTGCCTTCTTCTATAGAACATTGATCGTCATTGAGTATCTCCAAGTGTTGGATGCCGGAAAAGGAAGTAAGGTCCTTGCAATACACCATGGTTGAATTTCGGGATGTTTCGAAAAGTGGACGAGTACCTACATGTAAAAAAATAAATTAATCATCTTCATAAAAAAATGGGTCGGACAACTCCCGAACTGATTTGTTTCAGCCTAGATAGCTCTCGAACTAGTTCGTTTGAGCCCAAACAGCGCTCGGGCAACTCCATTTCATCCCGAACAACGTTCATGGAGTCTGAACATCAACATGAGTATGTCGAACTGATTCATATCCACCCGGGCAACAACAAAACTAATCTGTTTCAGCTCGAACGCGATCGAACATCCTCGTTTCATCCCGAACTATATGTTGCAGCTCAAACGTAGCAAAAGTATAGACAAAACAAATACACACACACACACACACACACACATATATATATATAGCATATGTTTGTACCTTTCGGGCAATTGATCGAGCACTTGAAGGGCACAACTATAAGAGTGGATATATGGGTGCCACCAAAACATTAGTTTGGGTCTCAAATAAATTTTAAAATTTTAAAAGAAGGGCCGCCTAATACGTCAGTTTGGGAGTTGATATATGGGTGCCACTCAAAACATTAGTTTGAGCCTCAAATTAATTAAAATTTTAAAAAAAGGGCCACCCAATACATCAGTTTGGGCCTCGTCGAAAAAAAAAAGTTGTCATATGTTTGGTCAAGTCCATTTAGTATGTCCAACTTTCACGCATGAGTCCATTGTACGAGTCCTTTTTCTTGATCATTGTACGGCCCTGGTTCTGCGGCCCATCTTCGGGAAAACTGCCGGTTGGAGAACTGTTCTCCACTGGGGAAGAAGCTTCCCCCCTGAACAGGTTTCGCCATGGATGTTTGGTGCTAGGATGGGGTCGTGGGTAGCTGATTTCCTGGTGCTTTTCGCTGTGGAGTGCCTCCGGTGGTCATTCCGATTTGGGTGGTGGTCCTGTATTTTCCCCTTTTTTGGAGAAATTAGGGTTCGGAGGGCCCCCGCTTCTCACCGGACCTCTCTCCTTCCTGGTGTTGGTTGGAGGTGGTCGTCGAGGCCAGACTAGGCCTCTGTGGTTTGGACTTTGCTGTTGATGTCGGTGGTGGGTGGTCGCGGTGTGGTTTCTGGGCTAGGGTTGGGATGGTCGCCCGAATATGGGTCGGGGTTATTGGCTTTGGACTTAGATAGGCGTTTGTTTGCAGTTTCTGAGTCCAATTCTGAGGTCGTGGCTTGATCCAATTGGATGGCGTTCCTTCGTGTTGCCGCTGCGGAGATTGGAGATGCTTAGCCTCTGTGGGGAGGGCTACTTAGAAGATTCTTTTTGTGTGTTTTAGATTAGGTTGTGTTTTAGTGGTGCTGTTTCTTTGTGTTTGTTGTTTAGTATTGTTTTGTTGTTTGTATGTTTTGTGGTGTTTTTTGTGGGGTGGGGTATTTTTGGTTGGGTTGTTTTGGTTGGTATAAGTGCGTTCTCTCCTGAGGGTGAGAACGTGCTTTCTCCCATCGGGGAGGGGTATTCTCCTGTAGGGGAGTTTGTAGTCTCCCGTTGGGGTTTTTTCTCCAGTGGTGGAGTTTGTTTGTGTTTGTGTTTTTTCTATTTTTAGTGGGTGAGTTGCTCTAGTTGAGCTTCTAGGCGATCCTCTAGATATGTCCTCCCACTAGATTCGGCTTGTGAGTCGTTCCTTCGGCTTTTGAGCTGTTTATAGCTGTATATATGTGTTTTTCTTCAATGTAATTTCTATCGTTTGGAAAAAAAAAGTTAAAAGTAATGGATACAAGTAGGTAATGGGCTTTAGATTTTGAAGCCCAATATTCCAATCTCATGATTTGTCAAGTAGTTTAGATGATTGGGTCTGCAGCATGCACCACAAGAAAATGATGAAATTCCAACAGAAATCTATTCCTCCAACGGATAATTCAATACTATTATTTCCGTTGGAATTTTTCAATGGACTCCAACGGAAATTTCAACAAAACTTTTCCGTTGGAATGAGTTTTACATTAGAATTACCATTGGATTTTGACGATTCTAACGGTGGATTTTCCAACGAGGGTGGAAATAAAAATTCCAACGGAATTTGCATATTCCAACAAAAATTCCTATGGTAAAAAGCCGTTGGAAATATAGCCGTTGGAATCAACAAATTCCATCTAAAATTCCAATGAAAAACACATTCCGTTGGAATTTCTGTTGAAACCATTCCAACAAAAGCTATATCATTGGAATATCCGTTGAAATTTTCATTAGAATATATTACCATAGAATTTACCGTTGGAATATAACAATTATTTTGTAGTGATGATCAAAGAATGTCGTGACTCATTCACTTCAAAACACGTTGTCCGTGAACTAGTCTCGATTTACAGATACATAAAACTTGTGGTCAACCAAATGGCGCCATGAAAATTAATTAATAAAAAATAATGTCATATTTCTATTAATATTTTAGGAATTTTAACAAAATTTATTTATTAAAATTAAGTAGTTTATTAATTGATATTTTAATATTTTAATTTTATCATTCAAATAATGTCAATGTTAAATCTTATTTCTTGGGAAATAGATTACACGTCTTCGAGAAGATCTTGGGATTTTAAGTAGATCTAGAAGATCTTTTGTGAATCATCATAAACCAATCAAATCGCGTCCTATGATTCTTAAATTTAGTAGGATTCTCTCTCATACACCTATAAATAGGAACTCTTTCTAAAGCCAAAAAATAAAAAAAATAAAAACACCTCACAATTCATATCCAAGCTCAAGAGCTCTATAAATTTTCTCGACGAGATTCAAGTGTTCTTAAAGATCCAAAGACGTTTGTAAAGATTCGAAGGAAGATTCAAGCGCGTTCAAGCATAAGACTGACGTTTAATTCGGTAACAAACTGCCAAGCCTCCGAATTATGTTATTAAAAATACACATCACAATTCATATTCAAGTTCAAGAGCTTTAGAGATTCTCTCAAAGAGATTCAAGTATTCTTGAACGTTCAAAGGTGTTCTTGTAGATTCGAAGCAAAATTCAAGCGCGTTCAACCTCAAGACTGGCGTTTATTCTGGAACAAGTTGTCAAGCCTCAAAATTGAGTTAGTAAACTCAAAACCGGGCGAAGAAGATTCAGGATGGACTTTGCAGGGAATACCAATGACTCATGTTCATTACGTTCTTGGGATATATATTACGACGTTTGATACGAAATCAAGGCGTTAGGCCCTCAGATTAATGTTAATTCAAGTCAAGGAGAAAATCAAGTCAAATATTTTGGTCCAAGACACAAAATCGTTCGTGAAAAAATTAGACGAAAAAATAGAGATGGTAATCCACAATATTTGTTTAATTCAAAAATTTCTTCTGTAAGATATTTTTCGTGTTTATAAATTCAATACATGAAATTTGTTGTTACAAATTTCTGGCACGCTCAGTGGGACATCTAAAAAAAATTCTTTGTTGGAAAGACTACGAAACGTACGATCCTACCCAATACGTTTTGAATTTAGATAACAAATTGATTTCTATTTAATCCTATTAGGAGTACATAAATATTCAAATATTTTCACAAATTCAAAATGAGAGGTTGGTTATTTCGTTTCGGTTCGTTTACAATTTTAACCTTGATGCACCATAAGCACGTTTGTTGTTGATGTTTCTATCCTTATGCCAGGTCAGATCTACTATACCATGATCATTAACTATATGAAGGAAATAATGGACTTCTAATCTAACACTATATAAAGTGTGTTTGGTATCCACCATAAGCTAACATATGACTTATTTAATTAAGTTATAAGTTTTTTGTATTCAAATAAGTGTGGTTTGGTAGGATAAACTTTGTTAAAAAAACTCGAACTTTTTTCACAAGTTTTTTGGGTAGTTTTTCAAATAAGCCCGTTGAATTTTTTTATTTCAGTTGGCTTATCTGTTAAATTTATCACACTTTTATCATATCAGCTAGTTTTTCAACTATAAGCTTGAAATTCACGTTTTTCAGTCATAAGTCATAAACTATTAACTTTAAGCTCAAAATTCACTTATAAGTTATCAGCTATCAACTAACTTAAAATAACCTATATATTCACCATTCATTTGAAGAAACAACTACGTGCCTAAGTGATTATAATAAAGGTAAGTGGTTTGATTCTTTCAATGTTTGCAACTACTTCCGTGGGTCATCAACGTGAATAAAGTAATACATGAAACATGCAAGGAAAAGAAAGTTCCGTATGGCCATTTCCAAATTTTGTCTGAGTCCATACATCCTATCCTTATACTTTACCAGATTTTTGTTTAGGTAAAATTGCATTTTGAGTCCTGAACGGCGTATCATTTTTAATTTCAAGATTTTAATTTTTTGTCTTTTTATCCTGTAATTTGCTGCAATTTCAGTTCCAAGTGACTGAAATTGCAACAAAATTAAACATTACAAGACTTAAATTACTAATAAAAATTTCATCCAAAAGATTTTTTATTAGCAATTTAAGTCATGTAATTTTAAATGTTGTTGCATTTTCAGTCCCAAATGACTAGAATTGCTTTAACTTTTAAAATTATAGGACCAAATAGCAAAAACGTTCAATTCTTAGGACTAAAAACACAACGAATCAAACTAACGGGACTAAAATTGTAATTTTTTGCTTTTATTTACCTCTATTTATATACCTATATGCATCAAATATTGACACCTCGATATCCAAGTTCCCGTCAAATAATATTTATTCATTTTTTGAAACATCAGATGTTGGATTCATCTCAATGTAAACATGATCCTAAATATATGCTTTCAAAACTCCAATAACAATAAAACGAAGCCAAAAACAGTCGCACACGAATTATTTTATTTGCTTTTTTTTTTTTTTTTTAGATGTTGCCTGTTGCCCGACAAACATTCTCATATGTTGAAAAATTGCATATAATTGTAGACTGAACGAACCTAACAAGTACCTTTTTTAGAAGAATTGAGAAATGCTACGGTCCCGTTACGGAACTGTTCTGTCGGATTTGTAACCGTCGGGGATAGTTGATCTAATGGTTACAAACCCCAACAGAATAGTTCCATAATGGGACCGTAGCATCTCGTTGATTTTATATATTTATGTTGACGTCCCTTTTAATTCATTAGTCTAATTCATACTCATTTGAACTTTGACGTCCTTCCTTTACCTTTACTCAATATTTGTCAAGATTTCTATGTTGTACCTTCAATTCTAAGATTAAATGACGAAAATATAGTGAAAAAGAAAATGTTCTCTCTAACAACCGAAGAATAATTATTGAACGATTTTCAAACAACATTCTATAATCAAACTGGTTAAATTAAGATGTAAACAAAAGGACATGGTAAATGGTTCGTCATTTATTATTTTTCTCTCAACAATCTTTTCAAACCAAGAACCGAGAAAACCTCAAACATCCACGTGGCAGTCCATGATAAGCTGGTACTTAACCCCGCCGGCGCCACCATAATCAATATAGGCGGGACAGTTGACATACAAACGGTACTCGCCGGAGATGAACGTCCCCACCTTCCACCGGACCTTTCCGACGACCCTAACGTTAATCATCAGATTCCTCGAGATCTGGTCCTCGACCAGTGCCGCCCCGAGGTAGGGCGCGACTGGGACCTCCGTCCCGTACACGAACGGCGACCACACGTCGGAGTCCCCACGGCCCTGGTAGGCCGGTGGCAGGAGGGTCGGTAGGGTGATCTGCTGACCGCGGTAAGCCGCGTAGACGTCGAGACGATCGTAGTAAATTCCGACACGGTCGTTGGGGTTGTGGGCAGACAGGGTGACTTGGAAGTTGGTTGTGAGGAGAGTGCCGCCGGAGGTGAGGTTGAAGGCGTACACGGTGGCGTCCTGGAGAACGAACCGTGGTTTGGAGGGGTGGAGGATGAGGTAGACGAGGAGGATCACGAAGAGGACGAGGATCACGAAGGCGGCCACCGCGGCTAGGAGGCGACGTTGGTGACGTGTTAGGTGGTGGTGGTGGTGGTGATGGTGGTGGTGGCCGCAGTCTTTGTCCTCACTCATTCCGGCGGGTAAGGAATTCTATGTGTGTAGGTAGTTGTATTTGGGAATGGGAATGAATAATTTGGGGTTGATTTAGTTGATTTATATATGTCATGAAAAAAAGAAGTAGGCACCAATTAACATGGTATATATATGGACTTATATAAGATAAACGTTTTGGT
>CACSLK010006441.1:8176830-8188110 GCA_902706635.1 Striga hermonthica
TAACTAAATATGCATCATAAATTACCTATATAAAATGTACATTTTTATTGCATATTTTTCGCTGCATATTTAGTTCATTCATGATGCATATTTAGTTTATAACAAATGCATATTTAGTTCATAACAGGTGCATACTTAGTTGATATTATTGGTGCATATTTAGTTCATAAGGACTGCATGTGTAATTCATATCCCATGCATATTTAGTTCATATTGAATGCATGGTACTGGATGCACATTTACTTCATACATATGATGCATATTAGGGGTCAACGGGTCAACGCCGGAAGTCAACGGTCAACGCCGGAGTCAACGCCGGAAGTCAACGGTCAACGTCGAAAGTCAACGATTTTTCGCCGGAAGTCAACGGTCAACGCCGGAAGTCAACGGTCAACGCCGGAGTCAACTAATAATTATTTTATTATTTAATTAATATATATTTTAAGAAGTGGACTCATTTTAAGGAGTGTACTCATTTTAAGGAGTGTACTCATTGGATCCTCCCCCTATATATATATATATATATATATATATATATTTAAAGGTTTGATTATTTTTAAAATAGTAACTATTGCCTGCCAAGAAAAAATATTTACTATATATGGAAATAAATCAATTAATTATGGTATAAAGTGAGTAAGTTTATTTTTGGTATCTAATAGTCTTTTCTATAGATAATAAATCAATAAATATATAGTATAGAATGGATGAATTTATTTTTGATATTTGATGGTCTTTTCTTTAGGAAATAAACTAAGTGACGATTTTTTTATTTTTTATTGGAACATTAACAAAAATTTAAGCAAAACAGTTTATGACAAGGATACAAACAATTCACATTTATTCAACTGAGCTTTTACAGAATTAACGTTAATCCATTTTTTGGGAAAATAGTACTAAATAATTCTATAATGCATAATATATATTAATATATATGAAAAAGTAACAAGAAAAGGAGGTAATTTGTGATTAGTTCATGTGGTGCAATTATATTTTATCATAAGGATGACTTCACATATTTTCAATATTGTGTATTAATTATTTATTTTCTTTTAGTCTTTAATTTTTTTTTTTAATTTCAAAGTTAATTCAATCAAATCATTTGAGTAAGAATAAAAAATACAAGGTAAATATTTCATAAATGAAACTTGAGAGAAGATATTCTGATAATTAAATTATTATAGTAAATTGTGGAATGCATTTAATTATTGTTATTAAGAATAAAGATTGATTTTTTATTAAAAATAAATAGTTAAATTTCTTTGGTATTGTTGAATATTGCGTTTACAATTTCTGAAAAACTGAACCAGTTGAGTTATTGATAAATCAAAGGATTATAAACTAATAATTTGGATTAAATGATTATTTTAAGATATGATAAAAAGATTATTTTTGTATAATGAATAACAAATCACCGTGATTTATTATTTAGGTTGATAAATAAGGTTATATTGTAACGTTGTGATAAATATCATAATAAATTTTTCATAACTGATTTTCAATTTTTAATTTGTAATTATATTTGTAATTTTATCATGCATTTTCAAACAATATTTTATATAAAAAGAAACTATTTCATAGATGGTTTTTTAAAGACATGGTGTATGGTTGGTCACCAAAAGAATAAGAAATTTCACTAATTAATATGAAGAATCTGATTTTTATTGTAATAATTATCACAAAATAATTTTAAATGGATACCACTTTATTTGTATATAAAATCATGCTATTAACGAAATTACAGGATTTACAATAGGTCCGTATAATTTTATTTTAATTTTTTATAAATATAAAAGTATTTTTGACAATACTTCCTTTAATAGTAAGTCAATCCAGTTAATTAAAAAGTTTATTAGATTATTCCATCAACCTCTTCAATATACATAGATATAGATTTTACCGCAATTATTGAATCACATTGTCGTCAAATCCAATTTCTGAATATAATTTTTTAAATTACACTTACTTCTAAATGAATATAATGTAATTCATTATCAGTTGCGTGCACCGTACGAATTGTGTACTAATTTTAAATAGACACATTTTATGTACATCTCATAACATTTTCAATAAATTAAAATAGGTAAGTTGTATTGTATATTGATTCTGTATTTTTAATTTATAAATATTATCTAATAAGCTTTTTTAGTTTATAAATATTAATGAATATCTTATCCACGGGATTCATACTAGTTTGCCTTTAGTAAATTGTGTTTGTGTTTTGTGTCGGTTTGTGTAGGCCACCATTGGAGTGGTTCTCCTTAGGTTGTGGTGCAACTGTACAAGCTAGTGAGCTCTTTGGGTTGTACTCTTTATTGTTATTTATGTGAGTTCCTTTTATCGTTGGAAAAAAAAAATGGTGGCTATTATTGCTACTGCGTACAAGATACGGACTATATTTTGCAATTTAGCCTTTTTTTTATCAAATATTGTATAATTTTATAGTTAGATGTTAGTTTTCCCTCATTTTTTTATTACCATATTTGTTTACTTATATAATCTATTACTATATAAAAGAGCTAAGTAAAAATGTTTGAAATACTCGAAAATAATTATTTCATTTTCCCGCTCAAATGCTTAATTTCCCCCTCAAATTTTATTTGAAATATTTGGCTAATGTTTTATATTCTAATAGATTTTATAGGTTAATTATAGATAACAGAATCTAGGAGATTCTAACTTCCCTTAAAATATGGAAACACTTCTGTTTAATTCAAAAAATAAATAAAAGAAAAACTAAGAATAGAAACGTGTACAAAGAATTTGAAGATCTGTGGTAACATATACTCGCCAAAATGCGTCTGATTTTTTTACAAAGAAAATAGAAATGGGATGATCTTGATTTTTTTCTTTTTTTTCAATTTAATTAACCACTAATGTATATCTTATATAAATAAATTTTAATAAAAAAACCAAAAAAAAAAATTGTAACAATTTTTGTTTATTTGGACATAAAATTTAAAAATGATAATAAAACAAAAATTGTGTTGTAAAATTTTTCAAAATAAATACTTTCTAAGCGGCTGATTTAAAAATAATATATTGTTTTTCTAAAATTTTTGTTTTGATTTAAAATTTTAATATGTTTATAATTAATGGTTTATAATTAATGGTAATTAAAAGAATCCAGTATGAAACACATTTCCTTATTTAAATCGATTGCCAATATGTAATTTGATTTATTTCAATAAGTTCCCAACCAATCTCAATCACCAAAATTACACCACTAATGTTTATGTTACTTTAATTAAAAAAAAATCAGATCTAACTATAACTGTGTGAAATTAATTATAATTTGCGTCCACTAAGTTCCCAATCAATGTCAATCACCGAAATTAATTAGTATATTACGTAAATAAAACTGAAGATAAAAACATGTGCAATGATCGTGTATAAAGAAATAAATAAGTCGTATGACATAGATTGATGGCAGGAACAATTCCAAAATATGTAGATCCTTACAATCCTTTTGATTCCACGTAACCAAATTTTAAATCGGATATTAGGTAAATAAAATTTAATTAAAAAAAAGTAAAAATTGTGTTGTAACATTTTTCGAAATAAATACTTTATGAGCAGCTGATTTAAAAAATAAAATTTTATTGTCCGAAACTTTTTTTTTGGATTTAAATTTTTAATACATTTATAAATAATGGTAATTAAAAGAATCCAGCAAATATGAAACTCATTTTACTCTATTTGAAATTCAAAATTATATTTTTAAATATATTAATAAATGTTTTTTATTTATTTTTTTCTTATGTGATATAATCTAAATTGTGTTATTAGATTTTTAAAATTCAAATATTTAAAAAAAAAACTATCACAAGATCTTTTAGGTATATTTCATTTTATCTTAACTTTCATATAATTACATTTATAACAAACTAATTAATATAATTACATTTATCTAACCAAATTTTTTAAAATATAATTATTACAATATTTTAACTAATTAATCTTTTGCCTAACCGAATTATCTCATTAATAAACTTGCCAATTTTTTTAAAATTAAAATGGTAAGATTATTATTACGGGTATATTTACCATAATATTAAACACTTTAGAAACTTTTTGAAAACAAATTTAAATTATCCCGCCTTTTACTCTATTTGAAATTAATAAACTATATGTTAGATATATTAATAAATATTTATTATTTATTTTTTCCTTATGTTAAAAAATATTCAAAGATTTTGTTTATTGATTTTTCTCTACGGGTATTTTTGAAACATTTAATAAACACCCGTGTAGAATTTTTCCTTATATTTTTCCTTATTTTAAAATAAAATTCTTTTTGAAAGCACAATTAATTTTTTCCTCAAACATTAAAAATTTTGATAAGTTTATTGGTTTCTGATGGGATGACGTAAGTTGAGATTTTCAATCCAATTTCAAATGTTATGTTGTCTAATTTGTTACTTTAATTATATTGAATTTGATTCTATAATAATTTTAAATTGTTGCTTTAATTAGATTGAATTTGATTTTATAATAATTAAATATATGATGTGAATAAAAATTTCTATTTTTTGATAAAATAAATTAAAATAGAAAGAAAAAAGATGATATAAGATAATATTTAGATTTCTCTTTTAATTCGATAAGTAATTTGACTAATGGTTGATCATTGAATAAATTGGTATGAAGTAACATTGAAATTGGCATATGAAAGTGCTTAAAAAATTAGATGATTTTGATGTGTAAAAATAAAATAAAAAATTGATTTACTTTAAAGTGTGGATTCTTTCTATTATTTTTTGCAACATTAACAATCATTGATTGGATAATTGATTTTCTTTTTTTACAAAAAAAAAAAATAAAAAAATAAAAAAAAATAAAAAATTAAAATTGTAAGGTTTAATAATACTCCTAAAATAAAAAAAAAAATATTGTCTAAAGAGAAGTGCTTAATAATGTATATTATAAACAATGATATTTAAAATAAGGTCTAAGAAAAGTTTAAAATATTAGCTCCTCCATGCATCGCACGAGATATGCACTAGTTAATTAATTAACTCTAGTTAATTAATTAACCCTGTATAAGATTTAATAAATAATTAGCAAAAGTAAAAGCAGAATTAAATCCAGACGGTAAAAATTAATTTGTATTGTTGGCTAATTCTACAAAAAATAGGATTTGGAATAGGAATCCGTTTGAGTCTTGACATTAATAAATAGCCATGAGCTGATGTTAAATTGTTAATCTACTCCAAACTATCTCGCTCTATAAAATAAAATAAAAAGTTAAAAATGCCTTGCCTTGTTCAACAAACCTCGTCCGGACACCACGACGATTGCGGCTGCGTCGACCCCAGAGCTGCCCATCTCACCGAAATTGAGAACCAACACTTGGTTGTCGATGAAGACGACAACCAACACGAGGCTAGAGAGCATGCTGGGAAGGCCGTGGACGGCCGAGGACTAGTGGCGTGTTCTCGAGAGGATGGAGCGAGAGATCGAGGCCCGAGGCCTGGAAGCCGTGGCTCTATACGAGGCCACTTTCTGGACGTGATCACCGACCATTTGTGGGACCTCGTGATCATCGACTACGTCGGGCCCGACGCGGAATTTGGGATGTTTCTGAGCTCGAAATGGAGTTGCGATGATGATGATGATGATGATGATGATGATGATGATGATGATGATGATGATGATGATGATGATGATGATGATGATGATGATGATGATGATGACGACGACGATGACGATGGTTATGGTGATGGTGATGATGGGCTCGACAGCGGTCTGACAGAGGAGGCGATGTCTAGGGGGTTGAAGAGGAAGTGGGTTGAAGAAGAATGTCTGCCCCCTTTGCAAAACGAGAGCAGAGAGAGAGAGAGAGTAGTAATGTGATGTAATCAATCATTTCTTTTCGTGCATGTAGAATTCTAAATTGCAGTGTGGTCAGAGAACCCGCGCACGGACCAAAACAAAAAATAATGGACTTTGAGGAAAACCCTCTCGCCGCCCTGAATCCGGTCACGGCGACTTTCGACCCCGAGGTCGACCCGCCGGTGACCTGCACCGACGTGGATTTTCCTTCATTATTCGCGACAAATTAACAAGCGTCTAAATGCTTGCGAACCCGGAAGAGGATGAACGAGTCTCCTGACAAAGCACCCTGCAACAGGCACATCCAGTTACTCCGCTGGTGGAAATCCCAGCCGTGTCGAGCAAGCCCCCTTTGAAATGGACATTTCGTGATATGGTTAACAGACAGAGGACCCATGTGGAGATGGACCTTGAGTCCGAGGAGGTGATTGAAGACGGAGAGGAGGAGGCCTCGGTCGATTTCTCCCCACCGGTCCCAGATGTTAAAATTACCAAGAGCTTCATTGATCGTATCAGTCAGGAGTGGAAGAATGCGGTAGTGATCAAACCTTTCGATGAATCCATTACTATAGCCTCCCTCTACAATCGTCTGACTAAGTTATGGTCGTTCATGGCAGGATGCAACATGATGGATCTTGAAAACAGGTTCTACCTCATCCACTTTAATCTCTAGGAAGACGCGGTGAAGGTGATCACGGGAGGACCGTACGTTATCGGTAATGGCTATATGCACGTCCAGCCGTGGACCACAGAATTCGATGCCACGAAAGCCGAGGTGACGTCTACAGTGGCATGGATTCGCCTGCCTGGATTACCTGCTCATCTCTACCATAAGACAATTTTCCGTACTATTGGACGAATCATGGGTAAGGTGGTCAAGATCGACCAGCAAACAACAGCCCGAACCCGAGGGAAATTCGCGAGACTTGCGGTGGTCGTGGACATCACTAGACCACTTTGTGTTAAATTCTCCATTAACGACAAACAACAAAGGGTAGTATATGAGAATATGCCGATAATATGCTTCCAATTTGGGCATCTAGGTCATTCTAGCGCCTCTTATCCCCATCAACCGCCATCTCAAGAAACCACGGCCACTTCTGAGACCCTAAAGGCAAACCAACAGAAGACCGGCTCTGAAAATGGCGATCGTTCAGGAACTCAAGCAGCAATGGCCGATATCGGTAGTCCTTCGCCATACGGCCCGTGGATTCAGGTCCCACAACGAGCCCGACAGCAACATCCATGGCGTGACAAGGGCGACAATCAAACTGCTAAAAATCCACAAACGTCCCCAAAAATCGGTTCCAGATTTGATATTTTGGAAAAAGATTCTAATCAAGATAACTACCATAATTTTGAATTCAGAACCCAATCAGGAGAGTTTTTTGGGGGAATAAACGACTTACCCAAACGTACTACGGGATCTTCGGAGGGTCGAGAGTGGCGTGACATTACTCGCAGGAGAAAAGGCAAGGCAATCGCTGCGGGCCCGGGAATTCATAGTGGGCCTAAGGACCAATCTTATAGGCCAACAGTGTCGGCCCAACAAACGATAGTTATACCTGATCCTACTTTGCAAGAGAAAGACTCGGCCCAAAAGAAGAGAACACTTACTGATCCTAAATGTACATGAACAAACAGATCGGGGCCCTTGAGTACGATCCAAAAACAGAGCCATGCAGGACCGATTCATGTTGGAGTTGGACTGGACCCGACTAAGCACAAGGCCATTATTATTGACGAGTACAACAGGGTTCCTCACCCAAATCATATGTCTCACGAGAACCCCATAGTCGACAACACGGGGGATGATGTTATGTCGGACGGCGAACATGTGGTCCGTCGACAAGACCCATGGCCGGAGGAACTAAACAGACGTTGAGAACTCGAAGACAGGTCGGAGGAGATGGACCACCATATGTTCAATGAGGATGTCAGTGGTGATTGAGACTCTACTCTCGCCTAACCACGGACCGATAATATCTTTCTCGCTCGTTTACCATGAAGATTATCTCTTCGAATGTTCAAGGAGCTGGTTCGCCTGCCTTTCGAGGAGCCTTATCCACTATTTTTAGTCAACAATCTCCGGATATAGTAGCTATTCTTGAAACCCGGATTAGTGGGGTAGCTGCAGATAATTTCGTGTGCTATAGTAGGTTCAAGAACTCGTTCCGAGTTGAGGCTCGGGGCTTTTCAGGCGGGGTCTGGTTGTTATGGAGAGAGAGGGTGTCTATTGAGGTCCTTTTTTATTCCCAGCAGTGTGTACATGTTCGGGCCAGTGGGGAGTTTAGCATTATCTCTTTTATCTACGCTAGTCCCAACCCAACTATTAGACGTAGTATATGGCATGACCTGGAGAAGCTCGCTCTTGTACATCAGACCCATGGCTCGTGGGAGGAAATTTCATCTGCTTACTTCGGTCATCCAAAAAAATAGGGGGGGGGGTCTCTATTATCTTGCAATGTGAGCAAGGAATTCGTCGAGTGGATGTTTTCCCATGGCATCCAAGAAGTGGCCACGGACAGACACACATACACGTGGATTCGGGATGGCCATTCGGGGAGGATTATGGTGAAATTAGATCGCTTTATCGCGAGTACAGCTTGGTTAGAGAGGTTCGAATCTAGTCGAGTCTGGCTACTCTCCCGCATTCAATCTGACCACGCTCCACTATTAATCGAGTTCGGCCGTTTCAGGACTGTAGCACAAGGCGAGAAACCTTTTCATTTTTTAGCTTCTTGGCTTCTTCATCTGGATTTTTCAGCCATGCTACAAGATGTGTGGAAACCTGCCCTCTCTTTTACTGAAGCCACACACCAATTTGCGCGAAGACCGAAGAATGGAATAGCACGGTTTTTGGGAACATATTTAACCGTAAAAGAAGACTTCTTGCGCACATTAGTGGAATCCAGCGAAGCCACCATTACTATTACTCGGCCAAGCTCGTGGCGTTAGAAAAATAATTGCGGGAAGAATTGGATGAGGTAATTCTCCAAGAGGAGTTGCTTCTTCTCCAAAAGTCTACGCGCGACTGGATGCACTCAGGGACCGAAATACTTCCTATTTTTATCGACAACTCAATTTCCGTAGACGTCATGGCAGGATGACGAAATTAGTCAATGATGAGGGCCACCGCATCACCGACCAGCAGGAACTCCAATGCTTAGCCACGACTTTCTTTCACAACATCTATACAGGCGGGCCGAATACGGACAGGGCGCCGGGCGCGCCTAATTTTTTCCAACATCGGGAGACGGAACAGATGCAAGCCATGGCGGAGGATATTTCGGACGAGGAAATTCTTTCGGCTCTTCAAAACATGGGATCGCTAAAGGCCCCGGGGATAGATGGCTTGAACGCACTCTTTTTCAAAAAGAATTGGAACACGGTTGGCCACTCAGTGCGGTAATTTATTCGCTCCATGTGGGATTCCGGCATAGTACCCCCTGAGATAAACCAAAATTTGCGGTCCTCATTCCCAAAGTCGAGAATGCATCATCCATTAGGCAATTCCGGCCTATAAGCCTCTTGAACGTTATCTATAAACTATTCACAAAGGTGCTTGTCAATCGAATGAAAGAATCCTTGCTGAACTTAATCCACCCAGCCCAAGCCAGTTTCGTCCCGGGCCGCCAAATCATTGATAATATTGTTGTTGCACATGAGCTAATACACTCAATGCGTTGCAAACAAGGAGCGAAGGGCCACATGGTAATCAAGGTCGACCTTGAAAAAGCTTATGATTATCTGAAATGGGACTTCATTGAAGAAACCTTACTTTTATCTGGCTTCCCCAACGGGATGATTAGAGCCATTATGGCTTGTGTGAGGTCAGCTTCGATGCGCCTAATATGGAATGGAACACTCGGGGACGAATTTCTTCCTACCAGGGGTGTTCGACAAGGAGACCCCATGTCGCCGTACCTCTTCGTTTTGTGTATGGAGAGACTGGCGCAAATTATAGACCACGCGGTTCACGGGCATGCATGGAAGCCGATTTCTATTGGACGAGGTGCGGTGTCTGTCCCCTTCCTGATGTTCGCAGACGACCTACTCTTGTTTACGGAAGCTTCGCATGAACAGGTAGGAGTTCTGAAGCATGTTATTGGACTCTTCAGTGATATGTCAGGCTTGAAGGTTAGCTCGGAGAAGACACAAGTCTTCTTCTCACGTAACGCCGAGTTAACTGATCAAATTAGCTTGGCGGATACGTTACAGTTTAAAAGAACCGACAACCTGGGGAAACACCTTGGGATGCCAGCAATTCACGGCCGCGTTACTATGTCGACGTATGCTCATATTCTGGATAAGGCGGAAGAGAGACTCGCTGGGTGGAAAATGAAAGCTCTATCTTTGGCGGGACGTGTCACGCTTACCCAGTCAGTGATAAGCTCACTACCCTATTTCTCCATGCAGGCTACTATGCTTCCTTGCGTGATCACGGATAGCCTCGAACGACGTAGTCGTGCTTTCGTGCGGGGTGGCACTGCCGAAAAATGAAAAGTCCATCTGGTCGCCTGGAAAGAAGTGTGCAAACCCAAAGATGAGGGTGGCTTAGGAATTAAATACTGACGTAAGATGAATAAATCTCTTTTGATGAAACTTGGGTGGGGCATACTCTCCAAGAGTACCACTCTATGGGCTCGTGTTCTATCTTCGAAGTACGGTCTCGAGACCTCGGCCAATTTGGATAATTCATGTTGCCGAAGGGGCTCGCCATTGATGAAAGCATTGTCCAAAATCTGGCCGAAAACTATTAAAGAGACCCGATGGAGCGTCGGTAATGGAGAGATGGTTCAATTTTGGCTAGACGCTTGGGTCGGCCCGATCGGCCCTCTTATTAATCATGCCTATCAGAAACCAACAGATGAAGATATGAGCCTAAAAGTTGTGGATTATGTTGATGAACAGGGGGATTGGAAGTGGAACGAGTTCCATGGACTCCTCCCCTCTGTCGTAATCATGCAAATTGCGGGGATCTTACCGTGGAGAGAAGAAGCAGGAGAGGATCGTCTCATGTGGAGCGGAACTCATGATGAATGCTTCTCTACGCGATCGGCTTACGAGTCCCTAGCTCAACCGCTGAGTGACCCGGATAAGCCACTATGGAAGCTGATATGGCACTCGTCCGTCCCGCAAAGGGTCTGGTCGTTCATGTGGCTGGCAGCCCGTGATCATTTGCTGACCAATGTCGAGAGATATCGACGACATCTTACCAGCTCAGTGGTGTGTGACGCATGTGGTGAAGCCGAGACCACTTTGCATGCACTACGCGATTGCCCGTCTACGAAAGCACTGTGGCGCAAATTCCTTATTCCAGGTACAGAGAATGATTTCTTTCAGCAAGACCTTCGAACATGGATGCTGAGGAATCTGGGGTCTGTAACGCGGCCCACGAACAGAAATTGGCATAGCCGCTTTGCGTTTGGGATGTGGTGTTCT